>PVLD010022925.1:0-28391 GCA_004027595.1 Dinomys branickii | reverse complement strand
GGCTCGGAAGGTGGGAGGGATCGAGCCGCCGTGCTCTCAGGGTGCTAGGACCCAGTAACTCTTTCTCTCCGCTCCCGTCGCTTGGGTCTCTCCGCGCGGCCTGCCCGACACGCGCGAAACGTGGGATTGCCGGGCGTCTCTGCCGCCAGCAAGCCGATCTCTGTCGGGAGTTGCCGGGGGGGCTGCACCGGCTCGGGAGGCGGGAGGGACCGAGCCGGCTGCGCTCCCACGGCGCCTGGACCGAGCCAAGCTTCCTTCCCGCGCGGATCGTCCCTGGCTCCCAGCGACTGGGGCTTTCCCACGTCTCGCCCCGGCAGGCTGGTCCGCCCTACCACATCTCCCCCGGCATCTCAGAGAAATACACCCAGTCTAAACTTCCCAGCCGAGGTCCCGGCATTCACGCTCGCCAAGTCTGTCTCGAGCTGGTGCTGTTTATTAAGGAGGTTCGCTCCCTTGCTGCTCACCTGGTCGCCATCTTTCCCGGAACCGGTGCTGTCACTCTTGAGATTCAATATCTTTAAACCTTTCCAAACCTTGAATCCACACCTTGGGGCAGCTTTATGGAGGTTTTTCATGTGTGCGAACATCTTACCATTGAGAATCCCTCAGTTTCTATGACATTTCAAAATTCAAAGAACCGTGTTTTCAGTTTAAAATTTTCTAAATTATTATTCACAAGAATAAAATAAATTTATTATTACTGGTTTTAATCACTACAGGGAAGTGGCACTGGGGACTGAACCCAGGGTCTCCATACTGAGCTAAATCCCAGCTTTTTAAAAATTCTGTTTTAGTTTTCCATTTTGAGTCAGGGTCTGGCAAAGTCGCTCAGGCTGGACTCAAACTTGAGATCCTCCTGCTTAGCTTCCCAGAGTACATGGTTTATATGCATGTGCCACTATGCCTGTCTACAGAGAGGTTTCTGAACAGCCCTAGAGGAAGAGTGTTTTAAAATGTAGATTTCATTGTTGCTCAGGTTTTGTAAGGCCAACAGATCAGGAAACCATTAATACTGAAAAGAATATGTTACAGTTCCCAGGTGGCTGAGGCAGGCGGACTGCACAGGGGAACACGGAAAGCAGCAGGGCTGGTCAGAGAACAGGAAGAGACGGGGAGAAATGTGAGCAAAAGACTTCATTTGATTTCTGAGTGCAAAACAAGGCATGATGAGCAGGTTGGGGACCAGCTACTTTTGATCACTTTAGTGCACAGTCGGAACTGGGGTTGTCTCTAGCTATCAGATGCCTGGGTTTGGGGTGATTATGGCAGGTGAATAGTGACTCAGCTGTCAGACACTCCTCCCCCTCCCCCTCCCCCCCGAGAGCCTTAAAAGACATGACTGGGGCATAGGTTAGTCACTGAATGAAAAGCACATTCCTAGGTGACTAGCTTATTCCCTCTAGGAGTCAGCTAAAGTTAGACAATGTAATTAATATGAAGAGAAAATGATAAAACTTGTTTGAGAGGAGGGTATTTGTCACTGGCTGGGTGACTTAGGCCTGAACGAGTATCTCAGGTTCCAGTTATTTTGTTCTGCACTACTGAAAGTCCTACACACCATGCATTTCTGGAACAACTCAAATTCATCTGCAATGGATTGTGGTCATTTACTAAGGAAAGGGGGGGGGGAGAGTACTTGTCTTTCTATCCCTTTAGTCTAGGATTATCCAATAAATTAGAAGATGTCTCATTACCTTTGAATTTCAGATGCACACCAGGTTTTCTTTTAATGTGTCATTCAAAGAGTAAAGACTTATTCCTTGTTTATCTGAAATTAGAATTTATTTATTTTTTGGCTCCACATTACTTTTAACAATTTCCCATAGGATAAATAAATATGCATCTAGATAATGAGCAGTTGTTTCGGTCTTACATGACCCAAAGCTATATTTTTTTAAAAAGGCTCTGAAGTTTTGAGCAATGGAATCTCTCCTCCAAGTCCCTTCTAGGGTTGGGCTTGCCCTGACAGTCTTGGGCAATGGCATTGGAATTCAGACTTAATTAGCCCATCTAATTCTATCCTACTCTATCATCTGTTCCAAACTGGTGCTCCTGCCAGTTTGAACCCCCAGTGATACTTACATGACCACCCCACGCTGCCTCACCGTTCGGAGCTGCTTGGCTCTGAATTACAAATACAAATTACTGCCCCATCATGAATGTGTTAAAAATTCATTGAAATAATTAATGAGTCCATAAGTACCCTTTTGGATGGGATACTTTTGTTTCAGTGGATATCTTTGTTTCAAAGTTTCACTTCCATTTTCATGGAAAAAGCCAATCCTTAATATCAAGTTGCATGTATGCTTCTTTCTTCTAAGCTTGTTTGTAGAGTTGCAGGTCCTTTTCCTCTTCCATTCCTCAGCCTCCAGCCTCAGATCTGGTGCCAATTCTGAGCTTAATGAGAACTGAGAGTGGAGTTTCCAGGACTATAGAGATGTCTTGGTGCTACGTAAGTTTGGAGCCCAGATATGGTAATTAAGGTTGCTGGATAACCTGAGCAGCACCCAGCTTCTCAGAGGACAGCAAACCATATTTCTAGGTGCATCTGGGAGGGTCATAGAGGCATGATATTTGTCTCTATACCTGATCTCTGGCACCTTCTCTAGTGCTGTCCCCTGCTCTACTTCCTGGCTACAACGAACTAAGGAGCTTTGCTGCACCACACTCTTCTGCCATGTGTTCCTGCCTTGAACCTTCAAGTGCATAGGTCAGTTAAGCCAGATCCTCCTTGAAGTTGTGGGTATTAGGTATTGTGTCCCAGCAATAGGAAAACAAATATACCTGGTGTTTTGAAAAAAATCCTACCACTAACTGCGATCTCACATCTTGCTTAGATCCTCAGACCCAGTTGCTCGGAGTCACTGTGTAAGGGTCTTATAGATACAGTAGTATCTCCAGTGCAGCATCTCTGTTTTACTCTCCAAATATCTTCATCCTTCTAGTGTTCTCTCGTGTGGAAATTGGTAGCGACAGTTGCCTAGGTGTTCTGATCTAAGTTTGGACATCATTCTTAATTCTCTTCTTCCTTAATTCTTCCTCCTCCATCCATGCCAAAAGTGAGCTTTCAGTTCAGATGCCAAGATGTCTTAAATCCAGTCCTCTGTTTTCATTTCCACCACTTTCCTGGAGTCCAGTGTTTCATTATCTTCCTAATTTGCTCCCCCATTACTTCTGGCCTCCTATAGTCAAATCCTTCCTTAACAGTCAGCAATAGTCTTATGGTGCAGATCAAATTGGGTCTGGGTTTTCCATAAAATACTTAAATTTTTTTTTTTTTTATTTTAAAGAGAAAAGAACCAAAACAAAATAACAAAACAAAGACTTAAAACAACATAAAAGTGATACAGAATTTCAAAACAAAGTGATAGGAAATTAACAGCGGTTGTTATACTACACATTGTTATCTTCAAAGTGGTTACTCAGTGTCTTGGTTACTTTTCTCTCGTTGCTGAGACAAAATACCTGATGCCCAGAATGAAGGAAGGAAAGGTTTATTTAGTTTACAGTTTGTGGAGGTTTCAGTCCATACTTGGCTGGTTCTGAGGCAGAGTGGCACACAGAAGAGGGCAAACTGTTCAGGGCAGCAGAGCACAGCAGAAACAACCAGCAAAAGGGAGGAGTGGCCAGAGGAATGAATCAGGCAGCCTCTTTCTCTCCTTTACATATACAGACTATTCCCCCTAGGGTATAGCTCTCACACCCATAGTCCCAGCATTGGATCATGGATCAGTCGTAAACTCTAAAAGCCACCAAACAACTGCATGAGGATTTGGGGAGACATACGACACAAACCATAACACTCAGATAACCAGATATAGGCATGGAAGACTGTATAAGAGCCTCAAAGAGTAAATAAAAATCTGAAAGTTACAATAGATATTGTGAAAGGGAAAGAAGCTGCTCAACAGGAAAAAACAACTGGGATGAGGGAAAAGAAAAAAAAAAAGAAAGAGGGAAGGGAAAATATGTATATATACACAAGATAGCTAAGGTAATTGTACTACTAATTTCTACTGGTTTACTGAAAGGAATAGTTCAGGTGTAATTCCATATTCATTACATTTGGAATAAATTTCCAGCTCCTTATTATACTTCACAAGACCTTTTATGTCTTAACTTTTGCTGAGCTCTGTAAGTCCTGTTCTAATAATGTTCTACTTATACTGATCATGGTCCAACTCTTTAAAATACAGCACTTCAAGTGAGAAATAGTAATTTGTTCGGGCGTGGTGGCACACGCCTACAATCCCAGCACTAAGGAGGCTAAAGCAGGAGGATCGTTGCGAGTTCCAGGCCATCCTGGGCTACAAAGTAAGTTCAAGGCTGGCCTCAACTGCATAGTGAGACCCTGTCTCAAAAAGACAAAAAAAACAAAAAACAAAAAACAAAAAAACCAAACCAAACCAAAACCAAAACCAAAAACAAAGAGAAATAGTAACTTGAACTAAGTTGATGGTGATAGAAATTTAAAACAATGGATGGAGTGAGTGATATTTAGGAAATACTCTAAGTACCCGGTAATGCATTTGGTATGTGGCATAAGGGAGAAAAAAATATCAAAGATAAATACTACGTTTGATGCTAGGGCATCTGGATAGATGGCTGTGCCATGTCCTATGTTGGGGAACCTTGGAGAAGAACTTTTAAAAAATTGTTTTAATAGTCTATTGAAATATTAACATGGAGTGGTGCCTTGGTACTCATTGGTTCTAAGAGGTATGACAAATGCCAAAAGCACTGAGTACTGAGCTGTGGTAATGGTTTTGGCTGGAAAAGGTGTTTGACCGGAAAAGGCCAATCACAAGGCAATTGACACTGACAAGTTCTGGCTTTTTCAAGGAGCAGCAAACGGTAAGTACCAGAACAAAATTTTTGCATGAAACTGTGGTCAATATCAAACCCAGTGAGTTTCAAAACAGCTGAGTACTGATGTATGACTCCATAGCTCTGTGCATACTTAAGGTGTTGACGTTTTGCTGTGTTGTGTACATTATGAGCTGGACACTGCAGTCTAGCAAATTAACATATTTATCACCTCTGTTATTACTTGTGTGGTGGGTGTGTTGAGAAGACTTCATTTACTTTCATCTTCTTAGAAAATTTCAAATATGTAATGCAGTGTTGCTCACGGCTTTCTACTGCTGCATCTTAGAGCTTTAGAACTTGCATAACTAAAAATCTGGATCTTGTGATCGACGATACTTATTTATCCCTGCCCACCCTTTGGCATCTGCTACTCTCTGACTCCATAACTTTGACTATTTTAGTTTCCACGTATAACTAACCATATGCAATGTGTCTCCTTCTGTCTCTTTCACTTCCCTTAACATGATGTCTTCCAGCTCCGTCTGTGCTGTTTCAAAGCACAGGACTTTATTTTTTAATAATGGGCTGAGTAATATTCTATTGCACATCTATATAGAAATTTCTTTACTCACTTATCCATGAATGGACATTTCACTTACTTCCATATCTTGGCACTCTGAATAGTACTGCAGTGAGCATGGGAATGCAGATATCTTTTTGTGAACCGAATTTCAATTCCTTAAAATAGTTACTGAGAAAGAGGATTGCTGGATATGGTAATTCCAGTTTTAATTGTTTGAGGAAAGTCTGTACTGTTTTCTTCAATCATTTATAATCCTACCAACATTGTAGAAATGTTTTCCTTTTCTTCATATCCTCACTTGTTATCTTTTGTCTCTTTGATAATAGCCATCACCACATGTGTGAGATGATATCTCACTGTGTTTTTAATTTGTGTTTTTCTGATGATCAGAAATATCGTGTTCCTCACATTTATGCTTGCCATTTAAATTTCTTCTTTTGAGAAAATTTTATTTAAATGCTTTGTCCCAGGTCATTTGTATTTTTAGTATTAATTATACTCATTCCTTATATTACCTCTTCTGAGATACATGGTTTGCAAATATTTTACCCATTGTGTAAGTTGCCTTTTCATTTTACTGTTTCCTTTGCTATGAAGAAGCTTTGAGTTGGATGTAATTATGCTTGTCTACTTTTGCTTTTGTTGCCTGTGCATTTAGTATCTTACCAAAATTTTTTTTTGGCAAAACCAAAGCCAAGATTTTTATGCTATGTTTTTTGATAGGAGTTTTATGATTTCAAGTTACAGGTTCAAATCTTTGTTCTGCAACACTAATTATTTCAATCGATGGGTATAGTAGATCTTTCTATTCATTTGTGTCTGCTGTAAAGGATAAATTTGAGACATTTGTAGCTAAATGGATGCACCTTGAGGTCACACTCTTAAGTGACATGAACAGGACACACATGTATAAATACTACATTATACCTCTGGTATGAGGAACTGAAAGTGTAAATAAGGACCAAAGTGTGTAACAGCTACTGTGAAATAGGAAGAAAATGTTCAGATAAGAAGGGAAACTAGGAAGGAGAGAGAGGGAAAGGAGGGAAAGAAAAAAATGATGAGAGAAGAAGGAAAAAATGGAAACAAAGCTTTTGTAAATAAGAGGGGGGGAACTTCTGGGTGTTTTTCCAGAAGAAATAAAAACCTCATACCGTGACCATGTATGTGCACCCATGTTTATAGCAGCACAACATGTAATAGTTAAATCGTGGAAACAAACTAAATGCCCATCAACTGAGGACTGTTTGAAAAAGATGTGGTATTTTTATATAATGGAATATTACTCAGCTATAAAAAGATAAACTCGAGGCTTTTATAGGTAAATGGATGCCACTAGACACCATTCTCTTAAGTGAAATAAATAAGACTCATAAATATTGTATTGTCTCCCTAGTGTGAACCTGAAAGAGTAAATGAAATTTAGAAGGGATAATATGTAGTGTGAAAGAGAAAGAAACTGCTTAAAAGGGAGGATGAGTGGGATGAGGGAAAGGAGAAAATGAGGAAGAAAGGGAAAAAATATATATACACACACACACACACAAGATGGCCAGGATAAATGTACTATTAACTTCTATTGCTTTCTTGAAAGGAGCAGTTGATATTTAATTGTTTGATCATTTTTACATGTCTATATTTGTTTATCTGAGTAACCAATATGAAGACAACAGTATGTAATACAACAATTGTTAATTTCTTTTCACCTTGTCTGAAATCCTGTATTGTTTTTACTGGCTTTATGTTGTTTTGTTTATGCATGTGTGTTTGTTAATATGCTTTTATTCTTTTTATCTTTAAAAATAAAATTAAAAAAATAAGGAGGGAAAAGGGGTTGGGGAATGGGAAAAAAGGATCAAATTATGTCATGTACAATACAAATTCCCTATAATGAATGTGATCATTATGTATACCTAAAATGTACCAATAAACTGGATTAATTTTTTAAAAAGTTCCTTTACCTGTGTTTTGTAATTTTCAGTGTACAAGTATTTCACTTTTTTTGTTAATTCCTAGGTGTTTCTAAATGTAAATGGAACCATTTCCTTAACTGTTATTTCGGACTGTTCATTGTTGGTGCTTGAAAATATCACTGATTTTGTATGCTGATTTTTTTATCCTATAACTTTAATGAATTTGGTGATTAGTTCTGACAATTTTTTGGAAGTTTTTGGAGTTTTCTATATTTATGATTATATAATCCACAAACGGATAATTCCTTTTTCCATTTCAATTTAGAAGTCTTTTACCTGTTCTTCTTGCAAGATTGCATGTCTAGAACTTCCAGTACTGTACCATGTTGAATAACAGTAATAAAAATATGTGTCCATAATGATCATGGTTTCAGCATCCACTTTGCGAACATCAAACCCTTCACTTCCAAGTTGCCTCTTGATCTGGCATGCATCACCATTTTCACCAGAGCCAGTGCTGAGATTTTACAGTTCTTAAAGTAATTGTGATCCTTAGTCCAGGGCTTCGCTGCCAGAATTTCTTGCTGCTGCTTTTTGTCGTAGTTGTAGATTTTATCCTTACTCTGGGCTTCCTGCATGTTGTTGACCAGTTCCCAGATTTTCTGAGCCATCCCGCTCCTGGATACTGCCTTCGCCAAGGAATAGAAGTTGTCGCCTCCACAACCAACACCCAACTTTCCTTTGTTAGGTCTTGGGATGTGGGCCTTGGACCTTCCTTACCACGTGTGCAAACTCGATTAGTCTTTAGAGGCAGTCATGATGCCTAGGGAATCTGCCTCTTGATATCCTTTTTGATGCCTCTTTGCAGTACGTAACATTTACATTCTTTGTGTAGAGTTAGTGCATGAACACATACTTACTCTTTTTATGTCCTCTGTCCCTTTTCTCCCTCCCCCTCTATGTCTGATCCTCTTCTCCTTTGAGAAAGATCTATCTCCCTACTTTTTAATCTATCTTTTATTTTCCTCTTCATTAACACTTTGAATTTCTCATATAAGAGAAACCTTGTGATATTTAAACTTGTGTGTCTGATTTATTTCACATAACGTTATGGTCTCAATGACTCAAATTTATCTTCATGACAAAATAGTATTCCACTTTGTATAAATACCACATTTTCTTTATCCATTCTTCTGTTGATGGACATGTAAGTCAATTCCAAGTTTCAACTACTGTGAATTGTGCTGCTATAAGCATGGGGATAGATGTATCACTGTATCATGATATCTTTAACTTTGGGGGGGAAGATATCTACAAGGGGAACTGCTGTGTCAAATGGAATTTCTAGCTTTATAATATAAATAATATAAAGAATCTTCACATTGATTTCCATAGTTATTGTACTAAATTGCATTCCCACCAGCAGTGCAGAAGGGTTTCTTTTTCCCTGTGGCCTTTCCAGCACTTGTTATCAGTTGATTTCTCAATGATGGTCATTCTTTCTGGAGTAAGATGAAACCTTAGTGTTGTTTTAATTTGTAATTCTCAAGTAACTAATGATGTTGAATTTTCACATAATTATTGGCTATTTGTACTTCTTAGAAGTGTCTATTCATTTCAGTTTCTCGCTTTTGAATGGTTATTTTATTTTTTGAGGGGTCTAGTGTTTTGAGTTCTATATGTATTCTCTGTGTATTCGTACTCTGTCTGAGGTACTGCTGCAGAGGAGCCAGCCTTGAGCTTGTACCTGACTGGGAGAAGTACAAGGAAGAAAAACAGAGGTCAAGTCTGATGCATTATTCATTCTTAGGGTTTGTAGTATTCAGTTTGTATTTTGATGCTGATTTTATTACAGTAGCCAAGACAACAGAGCAGTTGCTATTAATCAGTTTTCTTGGGATGCCAGTATCTGGACTGCCTTGGGTCAGTGACAATACTGTGGCCCGTTCCTGGAGAACTGAATACTAGGCCAAACGAGCTTCAGACTTCCTGCCCTAAGTAAGCAGAGGTTGTTAGATCCCAGGACAGAGGCAAAAGTGAGTAGTGAGCCAAGCATAAGGAACACCACTGAATGGTACATGTTAACTAAAGAGATTTCCATGCTAGAAATAAAGCTTTCCACTATGGTCAACCCACAAGCCTCACCCCACCCCCGACACAGAAACATGAGAAGACAAATCAACAGGCTGCCTCCCAAAACTCCCAACGCTTTGAATCTGATCCTTGGGGCATCAAAGTGGAGGAAACCAAAAGCCATACACCTTATGTATTCCAAATGATATCAGGAGAAATAATATAACAGGTCAGTAAGACATCTGGCAAGCTCACGGGAGACATAAGTAAACAGATATTGGGGCAAATAAAGAAAACAATCAGTGAGTCTAGAGAAGAACAAATAAAGCTAGCAGAGTTAAAGAGACGGATGCAAAACACCAATGACCAGCATAGAAAGGAATTGGAGTCCACATAAAGGCTCAAAATAGAAATTCAAAAGACTAAAAATTCTATCAGAAGTACAGGAGCAGAAGTAACAAGTGTGAGGACAGAGTGTCAGCACATCATACTGAGAGGAGAGAAACTGAAATCTTTTGCTCGAAAATCAGGAACAAGACAAAAGTGCCCACTATCACCCATCCTGTTCAGCATAGAACTGAAAACATTATCGAGAGCAACAAAGGGAGTAAAGAGACAATGTATAGAATAGGAAAAAATGCCAGCTATGTGGGAGACCAGAGAGGAGGAGTGACACCTAATTGGCCTCCTCTGTGAACACTAAGGAAGAAGATGGTGTGCAAGTTTGCTGACACATTTCAGGTCCTAGGAAAAGTTAATACAACTGAGACCCTGTTGTTTACCTGGACCTGTACCATGAGGTGGCTGTTGCTGGCCCAAGGTCGATCTTTGGATAGTCAGCTAATATAGCTGTATTTCTGCCTGTCGATAATATTCACATTCTGTTTCTATAAGTCCTATGAATCTTCAGCATTAATACAACATACAAACAAGTCTAAGGGTCTCTGTGCTCTAATCTCTCTCTTTGTTTTTTAGCTTGGTTTCAATTTCTGTTAAATCTATTGACCACATCCTTAAACACAATTATTTATCCTTAGAACTTCAACCCGGCTCTCTCCATAGTGAACAACTTTTTGGCTGAGATCTCAAATCCTATCTTTTAGTTCCATAGTAATGGTTATTTGCATATCTGTGTCTAATCATTACACTTTGCAAAAATTCTCTGAGTCTTTTCCTGTTGTCTACTGCCTACCTCTCTCTATGGACAAATCTTGTCTTCTTTTATGACATTACTTTAAAAACAGAGAGAATTTGCACTTTTAATTATGTTTGCTACCTACAGGGAATTTAACTTTATTCTGGCAAACAAAAAATTTGTGCATGAAAAATTCTAGATTATAGTAATCCAATCAAGCTTTGAAATTATCCAAAACTAACCCTCCATTGCTCCAGGTTGGTCTGTTTTTAGTTTACTTTTATTCATATAATGTCTAGATCCCAACTTTTTATGGTTTCAATACAATCATTTTCTACTTACTGAAGTCTCTGTCCCTTTGAAGGTTTTTATACTTCAACTGCTAACTTTGCAGGTCATGATTCTGCTGAAATCTCTGTGCAGTTCACTGTAAGTATAAGAAAGAAGCAGATTCCTCCAGAGAAAATCAGTCCCAAAGGCATGACTCATTGTTCTGAGCGCTTTTTTTTTTTTTTTTTACCATATCCTTGTCCTGAAGTACTTTAATACTTTATTTACAGATTTTCAATGACTTTAAGCAGATTCTTTAAAATATTTGTTTAGGGTTATAGGTGTCTGGAGTGAGAAAGTAGATCTAAAGCATCCCATATGTCATTACCAAAAATAGAAGTCTCCTCACTGATTCCCACAGGCTAAATCTATCAACTTCCTTTAGATACTGTCTATCTTTTCAAATAGTTTTTATTTACAGTCTCCATTTCTTTACTGCATACTCACATCTCCATCTAGTCTAAGTTGACCTTTACCCCAATAATCTCCTGAGAAAGGTAAGGCTAAAATCATCAATGGCTAAACCGACAGCGCTTCTCATCCCTGTTAGTCTTTGATTTCTCAGCAACACTTGGCTCTGTTGTATCTGCCTCCTTTCTTTCCTGACGTATTCTCTCTCACCCTGTTTCTTTATGATCCTCTCCTTTTGCTGGTTCTTCTTCTTCTGTCAAGGAAATTAATGTTTTATTACTCAAAGGTTGAAATACAGCCCTGTTTTTTTCACACTCTGTACTCTCTTAGGTGATCCCATTTTTCCAAGAGAAATAACTTATCTATTTGCAAATAGCTCATATATTTATGTCTAACTTAGACCTGTACTCTGTCTTCCATATCCATAAATCCAAAGAGCTACTCGAAACTTCCTCCTGAGTATCATAAAGGTACATCGAAATGAAAGAGTCCAAAGGGAAAAAGTTATAATTACCTACCATGTAAAAAGGGGGGCAGAATTGTTATGAAGGAAAGATAAACAGTAACACATGCTGGCAAGGATGTGAAAAAAGGGGAACTCATACACTGTTTATATGAAGGTAAATATTTACTGGAAAACAGTATGAAGGTTCACAAAACAAAACAAAACAGAAACTACAAAGATATCTATCATACCACACAGCTATCCCACTTATGGTATATCGCCAAAGGAAGTGAATGAATACATTAAAGAAGTCCATGTCCGTGTTCACTGCAGCATTATTCATAATATTCATTATTCACACACACACACACACACACACACACACACACACACACACACTATACTGAGCTCTCTTTACCATATCCTGGCCCTGAAGTATCTCAATAAATTTTTGAGAGGTTTACAAAGCATATATACTTATTGACTATAAATAGTGCATAAATATATGGGCCAGTGAAGGCAAACCTGAGACCAAGGGCTAAACTGCAACTCAGACCCACATACGGATCACAAAGCACCCACGCTGCAATTAAGCCCGACTACTGACCTTTTAGTTTAGAGAAAACAACTCGTACTTTAACATCTTCTGTCTTAAAAGAAAGATGTCTCAAACAACAAAAAAGATAACATCTACACATAGGAAGTGCAGAGGTCTCCAGTGATATTTAATCCGGAGACCAGTTTGCCATGACATATAATAAACAAACTATGAAAAATCAAAGGCAAAGGAAAAACAGTGCAGCAATAGACAGAAAAGATCATACTCGAGAGAATTTCACTGAGGTTATCCGTGGGTTTCTCAGGAAACTTTCTGCAGGCCAAGAGCAAATGGGGAAATACATTTAAAGTGTTGAATGAGAAACGTGCCACCCAAGAATACATTACCCAGCAAAGCTATCATCCAGAAATGAGGAAGAAGTAATAACTTTCCCAAAGAAAATCTAAAGGAGTTCATAACCATAAAGACCCTCTTGCAGAGATTGATAAAGGGAGATTTATAAGTTGAAATGAAAAATTACTCCTGAATAATATAAAACATAGGAAAACATAAAATTCAATTCATTTATTATATAAATAATACAGAGTCATAGTCATAACACTCTAGGAATGTAATGGTAGTTTACCAATTTAATTCTAGTTTAAGACAAAATTAAAAGATTAAAAGACGGTTGTTATAAATAACTATAAGGTAAATTTTAATGGCTACAATTACAAAATGATGTGAAATTTGACATTAAAATATCAAATGTAGAGTAAAAGGATGGAATTGCATCAATCCAAACCTAATTGTTATCAGCTTGAAATAGCCTGTTGTAAGTATAAGATACTTTATGTAAGTTCCATGGTAACCATAATGCAAAAACCTATAACACATGCAGAAAACATAAACAGAAAAGAGTCAAAGCATATCATTACAGAAAATCTCTAAACCACAAAAGAAGATTGCAAGAGGGAAGAACAAAACAAGGTATTTTAAAAACCATTAGAAAAGAAATTACAAAATGCCAGTAGTAAGTATCTACCTATAAGTCATTATTTTGAAGTAAATGGATGAAATTTTTCAATCAAGAGACAGAATATATGAATAGATTTAAACAAGAAAGCCCAGCTATATGATATCTTGAAGACACTCCCTTCACAAAGAAAGGGGAAGAAAAAAATGTATGCCACGCAAATGAAAACCAAAAGTGAGTAGAGGCTATCTATACTTTTTCAAATGAAATAAACAATGCAAAATTATAAAAGAGTACAAACACCATTAATGTAATGATAAAAGGATCAGTTGATCAAGAGGCTATAAAATTATAAGAAATATTGCAATTGATACCACAAAATACAAGTACTATATATGTACTGGACATCAGAGCACTTAAATATAAAGCACATATTAAAGGATCTGAATGGAGAGATAGATTACAATTAAGTGACATTAGCAAACTTCAGGGCCCCACTTTCAATAACAACAGATTATGCAGACAAAAAATAAATAAATACTGGACTTGAACTACATTTTAGATCAAGTTAATCTAAAGACATATACACAAAAATTCACCTAGCAGCAACAGAATACATATACTTTTCAAGTGTACATAGACTATTTTTAAGAATAAGTCATATGTTGACTCAGATAAAAGATATTTGAACAAATTGAAGGGGATTGAAATAGAGCAATTATTTTCTTAGTCACTATGAGGTGAAACAAGACATCAATAACAGGAAAAATCTTGACAAATTCTCCTGCTATTGATATGGAAAAATGTGGAAACAAGACAATATGCTCTTGTGTCAAAGAAGTCAGAAGAGACAAAAAAAGAAAATAAGACAAATGAAAATAGAAGTATAATATGGCAAAACTTTTGTGATCAAAGTAAAAGCAGTTCTCAGAGGTGAATTTGTAGCAATAAATGCCTACATCAAAAAACGAAGCTTCTCAAACAACCTAATATTACATTTTGAGAAACAAACAAATAAATAAAAACAAAATTAAGCTCAACCTTAGCAAAAGGAAGGAAATAACAAAGATTAGAGCAGAAATCAATGAAATAGAGATCTGAAAGTATAAAAAAATCAGTGACACTAGAGTTGATGTTTCAAGGGTAAGCAAATTTGACAAACCCTTACCTAGACTAATCAAGAAAATAAGATAAAGAGAAATGATGGCATATGCTTATAATCCTAGCACTCTGGGAAGCTGAGGCAGGACTCTAAAGTTAAACCTTGCCTGGGCAGTTTAGTAGCTTAGAGGTACCCTGTCTTAAAATGAAAATTTAAAAAAGGCTAGAACTATAACTCAGTGCTAAGTCCTTTGGGTTCAGTCCCCAGTACTGTAGGGATGGGATAGTATACTTAAATAAAATCAGAAATCAAAGAAGAAAAATTGTAACTGATACCACAAAATGCAAAGGATCATGAAATATTACACAAACAATGGGATAACCTAGAAAAAAAAGGAATGTTTCTATACATAGCAACCTACCAAAATCATATCATGAAGAAATAGAAAAACTGGGACAGACCAATAATAAAAAGTTTCCCATCAAAATCCCATCATATTGATAGCTGAATTCTACCAAGCATTTAAACACCTAAAATCAAATACTTCTCAGAATCTTCTTAAAAGGTGAAGTAAATAAAAACCTTCCAACTGATTTTATAAGACCAGAATTACCTTGAAACCAAAGCTAGATATTGCTACAAGAAATAAAACTACAGCTCAACGTTCCTGTTGCTCAGATGCAAAAATCTTCAGTGAAATAGTAGCAGGTCAAACTCAGCGGCATTAAAAGAATTATTGAGACCAGAATGTTAAGTGATTAATTAATAAGGGTAGTGGTGTATTTATGGTTGAATGTCGAGAAGTCAAGTGGCTCACACAACTTCCCTGTTTTAAGAATATGAAAGCATGGATAATCATTAGGAAGGTGTGGCATTTACATTTGAACAAAGGGGAGTGCCTCCACTCCTTTGTTTCTAACCACACTACTACTAGGCAAGGAAACTCCTTGAAAGAAGACACAAGACCACAACATTTGCCAGGCAGTGAAGGAATAAAGATTATAAGATATTTGGTGGAAGTCAGTGGAGAACTGGAGAACCAGAATTTGGGCAAATCATACCACATTTGATTCCACCCAAATTGACTGAGGCAGTCAGATCTTGAAACCATGACAGAGTCCTGCATTTGGTCATTCCTGGAGCACAGTTTGCACACAAATGGTATATCCAGAAGAAGGAACAACAGCCTTCACTGCTTTTGGTAACTGGTCACAACTGGCTGCTCAACCAGACTGTGGCTTCAGTTTAGATGGGGCTGCATGGATGTTCTTGGGTTAATGATATAACTACTGTATGAACTTCAAAGGGTTGGCTGGCTCTGTCCCTGTTGCCATTGCCTGTGGTTGTAGCCCTCATGGCCTCTCTCTTGGACTGGCTTAGTTCACTCCTTACAGCTTTCCTCAGATTTCCATGTTCCTCATTTTCCAACATCTGGGGTCTCTACTGCACTGGCTTTACCCTCACAGCTTTGTGAACTAATCTCTCAAGGGCACGCTGCTTGGCCTTCCAGGTCTTTGTATGAAATTTGGGTGGAAGCATTCCTGTCTCCGCAACTCTTGTGTTCTTCATGCACTTAAAACCAGCAACATGTGGATGACACCAAGGTCTTCTGCCAACTCTAGCAGTTGAGCCCTTTTGCATCTTTCTGGTGGTTGCAGAGGCCTCAGAGTGCCTGGATGGTTGAGTACAATCAGCCTCGGCTGCTGCCTTTTGAAGCATGGTGCCCTGGGGCTCCCTTCTCAAAGAAAAGTCTTTCAACTTTTCTATTTTGATCCTACAAATGGTGGAGTCCTTCTGATTCTTCTGATGCCCTCAGGCTATATTTTCTATAGTCCTGTTCTATATTACGTGGTTTTAAAATGCTAATATTTTCAGCAATATTTTCTTCTCTGCTCTATCTTTTCAGGTGTGAAATTTACCAGAGCTTCCTTCTGGCCAAACTCAAAAATTTTAAATCATTCTTCTGGCTCATTTGCTTTTGATTCTCAAGGTAGTGTTGGCTAAAAGCCTGCAACAGTAGCCATGGCATTGCCTTAGAATTAGATTGCTTTGAAATTTTTTCTGCCAGATCAGTCCACCACCCTTAATCTCACTGTCCCACAAAGTCTCAAGATATGAGCAAAAGGTAGACAAATTTTCTGCCAAAGCATAACACACATGGCCTGGAGTCCAACATCCAGGGGAGTCCTTCTCAACTGAAACCTCTTGAACCTGGTCTTTTCCTGCTACATTGCAATCAACATTCTGGTCTTCTGAGCTCAGCCAGAGTCTCCCATCAAGCTCAGTCCATAGCAATCTAGAGCTGCTTCTCCAGCCAGCATCCCCAAGCCTTTCCAAAATCCTTTTACATACTAGCTCCAAAGGTTTCTGAACCACATTGTTAGGTAGCATTACAGCAATGACACCAGTTCTCTGGTACCAACACTGTGTTAGTTATTTTTTTGTTTCTAGGAAAAAATACCTGACATCCACAAATTACAGGAGGAGAGCTTTATTTTGGCTCACAGTTTGCAGAGATTTCAGCAACTAGTCAGCTGGTTCCAAGGCAAGCTGACATGACAGAGGTGCATGGCAGAGGAGAAAGAACTCATAGCATGGCAGGTGGGAGCAAAGAGGGATCAGAAGAGGAGGAATATGTGTTTTTAGGCCATGCCTCCTGTGACTCACCTCTTCCCACCAGTCATCGTCTCCCAACATCACACCCCACTATAAAGCCATCAGTGGACTAATTCAGTGATGAGTATCATTCAGCTATGAGTGAGTCACCTCGCCTAAACCCACCTATTAGTACATGAGGCTTTGAAGGGACATCTAGATATAAACCATTACATGAAAACATTGAATCCTTACATTCTAGGGGAAAAGCCCACTTGGTCACAGTGTATGGTACTTTTAATGCACTATTGAACTCTGCTATTTTCTTGAAGGACTTAGGTTTATTATATGTATGTATATTTAGTACGCATATAAATGTACATACAGTACATATATTATAGTACATTTGATACACATAGAGTAGGTATTAAATAGAGTTGAAATGTTCTAAAGTCTTCATATTAGTGAAGGAGTAAAATATCCTAAGTCAAAGAACGTAATCTCCTATGGATTACAATAGCAAAACAATTACAACAAGATAATGTAAAGAAAAATTATTTTAGAAATACTTAATCTAAAGGAAGGTAGGAAAGACTAGAGACCTGCACATGGAAGTGAAGGATTAATAAAATAAAAATAAAAGTATTTTGAAGCATAAACCATTATTTCATATAAATAAGAATTTTCATAATATAAAAGGTTTATTCACTGTGAAAATAATTTTAAGGTTATGTATACATGATAACTTGACATTAAAATATATAAAGCAAAAAAGACAATTATAAAAGAAGCAGTCCAATCTACTACAATAGTAGAAGGTTTTAATATACATTTTCTCAGTAACTGTTAGAATAACTAGACAATAATTCAGCACAGATGTAAAAGATTTGATCACTACAGTGTACCTAACAGGTACAAGATCCATATTTTTTCTAAGTGCTCATGAAAAGAAATAAAAACTAAATGTATACTGTGCCTTAGAATGAGTGCGAATTAATTCAAAGGACTAAAATTATATAAACTCCCTAAATAAGCCAGTGGGAAGAAGTGAATAAACAAAAATGTTATCTAAGTAGTCCTAAAATGTGTGAAAAGTAAGCTATATACTTCTAAATAATTCATGAGTTAAGGAAGAAATCACAGGTAAGTTAGAGAATATTTTCAACTGAGTTAAAATTTGACATCATTTGTGGAATGTAGTTAAATGTATGCATAGGGGAAATTTCTGTCCTTAAGTCTATATACTAGAGAAGAATGAGAAAATTAAATGATCAGAGTATCTTTCTTAAGAAATTAAGAGAAAAGAACAATAGATTAAACTTAAAGACAACAGAAGGAAAGAGTACTTAACATTAGAGAAGAACTTAGTAAAAACTTTTCCTCATGTGCAATAGAGATTTGTAAAGCATACAGTGGTTTCCTCGAAAAGAATAATTGGTAATAATCCATGTACTGGCAAGATGGAGCAATAAAATGGAAGAGATGTTAGGAATGAAAAAAAGTTGCATTTTATTCTCCTATAGATATTGAACAGCATTATAAAATAATATTATAAATAATTTCATGGGAGTATGTTTGAAAGTTGAGATGAAATGAACACATTACTAGCTATACATTGTAACCAAATTTAGATGAAAGGGAAAAATTACTAGAAATCTTACCAAAATGGGACCATCCAAAAAATTCTATAAGAATTTAATATCAGTAATTAAAAATCTCATGCACAGAAAACTCTAAGTTCATATTACTTCCTTGATGAGTTTTATTTAATTACTTGAGAAGTAAACAATACCAGTTTTACACAGTCACTTGCAATCAGTAGAAAAGGAACATATTTCAATTTTGATTTTTAATAAAAGTTCAACAAATAAATTGTTAGCTCATTTAAGAATTTAAACCTACCTATTAATTTACTGAAAAAGTTAGGAAATGCTGCGTTTCAAATATTTAATGTTTCTTTCAGTCTGGTTCCTTGAATTTGTAAAAATACTTATTTTTCTCCAGTCAATTGACGGTAGAATAGGAACAGAGAATTTTCCTTTGCCCATCACTAAACTATCTTCACTGAACCATCTATAACATAAAGTTACTGAAAAGGTAGAAACCATTAACTTGCGCAGTTTCCAAATTAGTCAGTAGATGCATCTTTCTACTTCTAGGTAGGTAGTTTATAATAACAGGTTTACTTCCTTTTTGGATAAGAAATCTCATTGCTTGAATAAAATAGATATTTATAGTAGTTACATTCCTTTATAAATAACCTATGTATAACTGTGAAGTCTTCTATTTTTTTTTAGCAAAGTTGAAACGTATTGACGTGTGAATTCAGTAACTACCTTTGGAAGACACTTGAGTAAACACAATGACTGGTAATTCATCTGTATAAATATCTACTTAATGTATAATGTTTCCAATTTGTGTAATATTAACTAAAACAGTATAGTCTTCACTTTAATAAAGGATGGTGGTGAGACATTTTTATGTAAAGGAGATTCTATTATCTACATTTTTTAGAAATTCTCATGTTGGGTCTCTACTGAAAATGAATAAAGGTGAAATAAGACACATGCATAACTAAATTAACATTAAAAATGTAAGTTAAGAAGAGATATTCACTCATGCATGAAGTATTACTTGGTTCATTCTTTCCTTGAAACATGAGTTTTAAAAAAATCATCAGGAACTTTAAAATAATTGCATGAATGAGAGGATACAAAAAAGAAAGGATATCTTATCCAAGAATAGACCATAGAACTCAGAGTGTCATGAGTGCCGTGAGTGGGAGGTGAAGTTGAAGTTGAAGAATATTATCAACCAGTGGGCCCTTTTGTTTCTGGTATGGTGATAGCCTGTTTCACAGAAGTGATACTCAAAACACAATGGAGAGGTTTTAGTCCCAACAATTCCTTTGAACTTGTGAATACTAAATTCCTTTCTTATAATGCCAACTGCTTTCAACGGCAGGGCCATATTTTCCACCACCAGTGATTTTATAGTTTTCACAATATATCTCTTCTACAGTATGTTAACTAAGGAGAAAGGCTCTCTTTCATTAGGTTGCAGCCCATATTCCTTGAGAAAATTAGAGGCAGGCTTAGCTTTTACCAGTATAAGACAACTTGGAGATCGACAGAGCATAACTTGCTAAATGAGATTTCCAGTGGAAATAGCAGTAAATCCAGTGACAAATTGGCAGATACCTTTAAAAGTTTTTGAGTTTGTTGTTTTTATCATCTTTGCCGGAAGTTTCTTGTTAGCTTAGGGCTGACAGATGAAGTACTACAGCACTGCCTGGAACATGCAGGCACAACCTGCTATTTCAGTAGGCTGTGAGGCAATTTATATACAGGTGGGAAGAAAGGGGATGTTACAGTGCACGCTCAGCAGTCTGTGCCCAGCATTCTAGCCCTTAGCACCCACTTGTCTGGCCAGGTGCTCACTGCTACCATTTGGTTTGGCAGTCAGCCAGTTAGATGGAAGGTGGGATATTGCTTAATCAGGCTCAGCCTGCCAGACGTACCTAGCTTGGTGGTGTTTGGTTCCTGCATGAGGTATTATGAAGCACGCATTGAAAGAAAAAAGGAGAAAAATTATAAAATTATCTCCCCACATATGGAAAATACGTTTAGTAAGAATTAACTTTCATTTATAAAATACTGACAATATGGAAATAGAAGGGAAACTCTTTAATCTGACAGTGTATCCACAAGGAACCTCCAGCAGACATACTCAGTGGTGAAACATTGCTTTTTGAAATCACATCAGGACCAAAACAAATGTATCCTCTATCACTATGTTTAAATCAACATTTTTACTAGCCAGAGCCTAGCCAGAGAGTGCTCTAAAAAGAATAACTAAAACCCTTATTACATGTAGAAAATCCAAAGTAACAGGAAAATTATTAAGATGAATGAGTAAATTCTGCAAAAACTGCCAACAAAAAGCCAATATAAGAAGTAACTATACATTGCAGATCCTAACAGCACTTAATTAGAAAATAAATGCAAAGTGTTCAGTTTTCCAAAATCACCAACCATCTAGAAATATAGCCAACAAACATTCATGAACTTTCAGAAAACTAGAAATATTAATAAAAATTAAAGAAAGTATAAATAAATGGAGGGATTTGTCATATTCTTGAATTAGAATACTCAACAGTGTCAGAATGAAAACCCTATAATATGCCATCTTATATAGGTATATGTGTAAACTGATTTTAAAAAGCATATAGGAATATTAAGATCCAAGCATAGCCAACATAATCTTCAAGAACAGCAATGTAGAAGACTTAATTCTATGAGATGTGAAGATTTATTACATAGCCGCAGTACCAAGGAAATACAATACTAGGGCAAGGACTGACATACATCACTGGAACAGGTAGGATGTACAGAAAATACATATATGTAGTCATTTGATTTATAGTAAAGGCAGTACTATAGAATAACAAGGAAAAGATGATACTTTCAGTAATTGGTGCTTTTTCTAATATGGAAAGATACGCTTGATGATTACTTCACGTGCAAAAAGTAGTTTTAGATGGTTTGAAAGTCCTAAATTGGAGAGGAACAGTGAAAAACCATAAGAAGTTATGTTAAAAGGAACATAATCATTTCTGTGGAGTGCACTGTGATTTACCTTGTGGGTAAACTCAAAAGAATAATTGGTTCACATTCTGCATATTTTTTATTTTAAAATTATTTTCCTGTATTTGTTTTGGTTGGTTGAAAAGTTACATATTTATTTTAATAATTTTAGGAATCTTTTTATGGAGTTTTGGGGTCTTCTATGTAGGACATCTGTCATCCACCAATAATGATAATTTAACTTCTTCTTTTCCTAGTCACGTTCCTTTTGTTTCTTTCTCTTGTCTAATTGCTCTGACAAATATTTCCACAACTATATTGAACAGGAGTGGTTATAATGGGCATCCTTCTCTTGTTCCTGATTTTAGAGTAAAAGCTTTCAATTTTTCCCCCATTTATTATGCTGACTACTGGTTTGTCATAGGTGGCTTTTATTAGATTGAGATAAAGACCTTCAATTCCGAATCTTCTTTAGAGTTTTTATCATGAATGGGTATTGGACTTCATCAAATGCTTTTGCTGTATCTACTGAGATGATCATGTGGTTTTTTGTACTTGGTTCTGTTAATGTTATATATTACATTTATTGATTGGCATATATTGAACCATCTCTGCATCCTTGGGATGAATCTTACTCAGTCATGGTGTATAATCTTGATTTTCTGTATTTGGTTTGGCAGTATCTTAATGAGTATTTTTCCATCTATGTTTATTAAGGAGATTAGCCTAGTTCTGTTTTGGTTGGGCCCTTTTCTGGTTTTGGTATCAGAGTAATGCTTGCTTCCAAGAATAAATCTGGTAATATTGCTTTTCTTTCAATTTCATTACAGATTTTGAGTAGTAATGGTATTAAATGTTTTCTAAAATTCTTATAGAATTCATGTAAGTCCTTCAGGACCTGGGCTTTTCTTTGTTGGCACTTTTAAAATTATTTCTTCAATTTTTCTGACTGATATTGGATTATTTAGAATTATTATATCTTCTTGATTCAGTTTTGGTAATTCATATATATCTAGGATTCTATCCATTTCTTTTGAATTTTCCATTTTATTAGACTATAGGTTCTCAAAGTAGGTACTAATGATTTTCTGGGTTTCTGCAAGATTCATTATGATTTTACCCTTTTCATTCCCAGTTGCATGGATTTTGATCTTTTCTTTCTGTGTTTGGATAAGATTGGCTAGGTAGGGTTTTGTTTATTTTATTTAATCTTTCAAACAACAAACTCTTTGCTGAGCATGGTGGTACATAGCTGTAATCTCAGCACTCAGGAGGTTAAGGCAGGAGGATCACTGTGAGTTCAAAGAGAACCTGGGCTACATAAATGAGTTCAAGACCAAGCTGAACTACATAGTTAGACCCATTCCCAAACAAAAAAAAAAACAAAACAAAACAAAAATCAAAACAACAACAAAAAACCACAAAGAACAAACTCTTTGCTTTATAGAGTCATTGTATCATTTCTTTAGTCTTATCTGCATTAATTTTTGCTCTAATCTTTATAATTTCCTCTCTTATATGTGATTTGGGTTTAACTTGCTCTTCTTTTTCCTAGAAGTTTGAGCTTCAGCATTAGTTTATTATTTGAGCTCATTCTATCTGATGTGGGAATTCACTGCTATAAATTTCTGTCATAGGACTGCTTTCATTGTGTCCTGTAAGTTCTGGTATATCATATTGGCATTATCAATTAATGGAAGAAACTGTCTAATTTCTTCTTTAGTTTCATCTGTGACCTAATGGTTGTTCAAAATTGCTTATAGTGGGCAGCTTTATTAATAGTATCCAGACCTCTTTAGATAATGAGTATTTTTTAGAGAGTTATTAGGTGTAACTGGCTTTTGGTCTTTAGATCTGTCCCAGGATTCTACTTCTTCTGTTTACTAAAGTTGAAAGGTTGTAACCTGTTTGGTCCAGTACCCAGTTCTTGGTGCTAGACTGTAGTTTGGTTTATGATCCCCAGACAATCCAAGTACTGGCGTATAAGGAGCATCAGGTTATCACAGCTGTGTCACCTTCGATAAGTAGTATAATCTTCAGTAACAGTAGTATCAAGCACAAGCTGGATACTGACAAACTATTATAGCTAATACTTTGGCAACTTTAAACGTAAGATTTATAGTTATATAACAAAATCTAAGGTAAATATCCAGTCATAAAAAATACCCTTTCTCACCATAGAGCAGTATTCAGCTATATAAAATGTAGTTAACTATCTATAGACCCACAATGGTGAATGGTGTGGGTATGATACAATGAAGAAAATAGAGAAAAGCAATAGTTTATGAAAAATAAAGCATCAGAAGATGTGAGCAATGTGGTAACATTGATGTAAGTGTTCCTGCTAAGGAGTAAAGGGAAATTAGTGATATTACATAACAGTAACAGAGAAGTCCAAGTAGTAAAAGGATAAATAATGGGAGTGGAGGTTAAACTAAAGGAAAAGAAAACAATAAAAAAAATCAAAATAACAAGTCAAAAGAGAGAAAATGAGAAAAGAAGGGAGAGAGGATAAAATGAGGGCCTATTCAAACAAATGTTAATGTTTCAAAATATTTTTAAAAAGGGGGGACAAGAAATAGTAAAGGACAAGAAAATGGGTGGTAAAACTTCAACTTCCACTAAAAGAAAAAATAGTAAAAATTAAAAAATGTGCCAGTAGAGAAGCTAAAACAAAAATAGGAGCAGCAATGACAAACAAAAAATTGGATTAAATGAGTGGAAAAGAAAAGAAAAAGAAAAAAGAGAAAAAAGTTTCTATGTATTTCCAGAAGACTGAAGATTGTTTTCTTCTAAGGCCAGTAGTCTTTAATCTTACAGATCACATTCCTTTTTGTAGTCTGCTTACTCAGCTCAAAGGGATCCCTGTAGGTAACTCCCTGTTTGTGGCAGCTGTTCAAGCTGGGGTATTGGACCAGGAAGGCGCGGGACCTTGGAATCTGAGGCTCTGTCATAGATTCCTGCTGGTTGTGGCCCAGCACTGGTTACCTGTTGCAACCAGTCAGTTGTCCTTGGGATTGGATTTAGAGATCGGGGGAGGCTCATATTAACTTAGGTTGTCCAGAGGAGATCCAGGTGTACCCAAGGATAACGTGGGGAAACTCCAGCAGGCCCAGTGAGGGTGCAGGACACTGGGTGGCATCTCATGAGCATCCAGAGTACTAGGTGAAACAGGCAGATCCTTAAGCTTTGCTGCGAACCAGGCAGAGGACTGGCCTATTGTGTCAGAGAGGGACTGTGCCCAGGACTCTGGCAGAAGGCAGGGTGGAGACTGATGCACCCGGAGTGAAGATAGTGTACCTGGTGCTGCATGGACGCTGACACAGTCCAAGGGTACCAGGTGGAGAGTCACATGGGATTGGAGCACCCCCTGTGAGCCCAGACTGCCTGGGGAATGGTGCTAAATGTCAAATAGAGTCTCTAGCGGGTCATTACTTGGGCAGGGCAGTCAGAGCTGGATGTAGGCTCAAGCAAGCCCAGGGTGCTGAGCACAGACTCAAACAGGACCAGTGTTACCACTGTGTGCTGGATGAATATCCCAGTTAGAGAGGGATAAACTTCGTGCTCCCAGCAGTAACTTAGGAGTGCCCGGGGTCCAGTATTGAGACTCCTGACACAAGCACTGATCACTTGTTTATCCTCTCCGAGTCTGAGATTAAGCAGGTGAGGAGGGATTCTCTTCCAAACCTGGCCACTCACCTCTGATGTGCGGTGGTGAAAATGCCACCAGGCTGCCACTCCTCTGTGTTTTGAGAGAGGATGATGAGATGAAAGGACCTGTATACCCCAAGTCTATCCTGTGAGGCTAGACTCTGCTGTACTCCTTGGATCCCACCAGCTGTTTTAGAAGTTCTCAAAGTGTCTGTTCTCATAATGAGCAAAAGCAGAGGCCCTGTGTAGCAACCCTGCCAGGCTGCCTCTCCTCTTTTAAATTCCCAGGCATGTATTTTATTTGATTCACAAGTCTCTCCTTTCAAATTGATTTTTTTGTATCAGGTTGTATGTCCCACCCTTTCTTCCAGTTACCTGTAAAAATTGCTTGAACAATGGTATTTCTGTCCAAGAAATGTAACACCATTCCTTCCAATATCTCATTTAGTTTTGGTTGTATGTCATTATAAAATGGGCATTTTTGGTAACAAATTTTTGAAATCTGTGTGCCTGAGAATGTTTTAGTATATTCTCACATTTGAATGATAGTCTATTACATGTATCTTCCCTTATACTGTAAAATACTTCTCTCTTTTTCTTGTTCACACTATCAGGGCTGAGAGGTAAAATTACATCTTGATTCTTGTCTTCTTTATAAGTGGTTTGGTCTTTTTTTTCTAGAAGTGTGGGAACAGTTAGGGAGCGATTGGCACCATAGGACATGGCCTGGGTGGCTAGCATGATGAAGATAATCACACGCTTACTGTGGTGTGATGTGCTGGAGGAGGCTGCCATTTGCAGAACCACTGTGTACTTTTGCTGTGTGCCCGTGGATTCTGTGAACCTTGGCTCACCTTAGAAACAGGCTAAGACCTTGATCGAAGCAGTTATTTTAATAAATCAGCTTACCCCTATAAATATGGGCAACGCAAAGACACCACACTGGAAAGCTCATCTCCCAAGCTTCTTCCTGTCATACATTTCTCTGTTTGGCAGTCTACACTTCTGCCATGCTAGTAATAAATCTCTGTTTCATATTACTTTCACTTTCTGAGTCCCTCCTTCTAGACTCGGGATTACCTACTTTTTCTCACTTGGAGGATTTTGACTTTGAACCAACCTCATTTCTTTGTTCTTCACCAGGACATAGGGCAAGAACCTGAGAAGCAGAGGTCACGCCATGAGAGACCACCTAAACCCCCAGACTCCTGCTCTGACATAACAGAAGCTTTTAGCATTGTTGCTTTGTGTTCATTAATTTAAATTTTACCTCAGACAGAGGTATCTTTTTTATGTATCTTGTTTGGCATTCCTGTACGTTTTTCTTTGTTTGTTTGTTTCTTTTGGTGTGTGTATGGTACTGGGGATTAAACCCAGGACCTTTGCACTGAACTACATCTCTAGATCTTTTTCTGTTTTGAGATAGATTTTTGATAAGTTGCTCTATTGCCAGTCTGGGTCTGAACTTGGACCCTCCTACCTTAGTCTCCATAAGTGCTAGGAGGGTAGGCATGTGTCATCATGTCTGGCTGCCTTTTAACCTTTTAAATATTTTTTCTTATATAGTTCCAGGAAATTATCTCTATTATTTTTTCAAATATTTGCACATCTCTATTTAGGGTGCAAGTATATAAACCTTTCATTTGATAAGAGTGTTCCTGGAATTCCCGCTTGAGAAGGAGCTCCTAGGGAATTAGTTCCTGTTAATTCATTTCACTCTGCTAAGCTATACAGGCATTCGGTCTGCTGTAGCTGTGATCCAAGGGAGCCCAGCTACTACTTGATCTGGTAGCCAACCTTGGCATTATCTACATAATGCTAGTTTTACTGACATGCAGAATGCAAAAGTTATGGGGTCAGGAAGGCTGCCACACAGATTTCAGAGGAAGGCCTAGGAAGCCAGGCAATGAAACTCTGAACAGAGCAGTGCCTGAAGCTGTGGGAACAAAGCCAAAGGTTCAGTGGAAACTCTGGGAAGTTGGATACGGTAAGATCGTGGGAATGTGTGCCAAGGTAAATTGTAGCCCATGAAAGGAGTTGGCCCAAGAGGGAGGTTGTTGGGCTGCAACTGGAAAGGCCACAGTGGTGGGGCTGCCCAAACCCTCTGGAACTCACAAGTTATCACCGTGTGCCCTAGATGCCAAATATAGGCCTCTATTGGTGTGAGAGCAGAGACTCTCAGCTAATAGGAAAAAAGTCCACTTAATAACCATGCTTGACCTCTCTCTATATTCTAGGAAAGCAAGAAATATAGCCCTGAAATGTGGAACTCACTGCAGTTGCTATCCCTGGCTCTGTTCACCTTTGATTCTCAAGAGCATACTTTTCTGCTGTCACTTGCCATCTCTAGGTACCGTCCTCTTGGAATTCTCCCAAGTGTCCTTTAACCTCAAGCCTAAGGCAACTAAAATAGACAGGGCTGCTTGGGCTTTCTCACTAGCCCCCTCCTGCTCTGTGGAGTGCACTTTTCTTTTAATAAGTCTTTGCCTTTCTTACAACTTCTGTGTATCCTGTTCCGTTCTTTGTTTGAGACACAAAGAGCTAGGATATCAGATTAGACAGAGATACCTGCCAGTATTAGGAGGGTTGAAAGTTCAAGTCCACACAAATTGGGAAAAAATTCTAGCTGGCTGTCCCTCAGACAAAGGTCTTCTATCTAGAACATACAAAGAATTAAAAAACATGTACCTGTCCAAATTCAAAGACCCAATCCAGAAATGGGCATCTGAGATGAATACACACTTCTCAGAAAAAGAAATACAAATGGCAAATAAATATATGAGAAAATGTTCCACATCTTTAGTCATCCGAGAAATGCAAATAAAAACAACATCGGGATTTCACCTCACACCAGTAAGACTGGCCAGTATGAAAAAGTCATCCAATAACAGATGCTGGCGAGGCTGTGGAGAAATAGGGACTCTATTACACTGCTGGTGGGAATGCAGACTGGTGCAACCACTGCGGAGAGCCGTTTGGAGATTTCTCAGCAAACTAGGTCTAGAGGTTCCATTCAAACCAGCTATTCCTCTTCTGGGTATTTTCCTAGAAGATCTGAAAACATCATATCACTCTGACATATGTGCACCCATGTTTATAGCAGCACAATTTGTAATAGCTAAAATGTGGAAGCAACCCAAGTGCCCATCCACAGAAGACTGGATTAAAAAACTGTGGCATTTTTATATAATGGAATATTATTCAGCTATAAAGAAAGACAGTTTTGGGGACTTTGTAGGCAAGT
>PVLD010022924.1:0-28392 GCA_004027595.1 Dinomys branickii | reverse complement strand
AGCAACTGCATCTCAGCCTTTCATAGATATATAAAAATGTTTGATGAGCTAAGGCTTTTTTTTATTATTGATAAACTTCATGGCAAAAAGGAAGTCAACCAGCCACTGAAAAAAATTCTAGTGGACTATAGATAAGAGCTCATAATCTCAGCCCTGCTCTGCAATTAACTGAATGTTTGACCTTTATGAATTGTATCGATCTCTCTCTCCCTCTCCCTCTTTCTCTCTTCTCTCTCTCTCATTTTTGTAAATAAAAATAATTAATTAGAAATCCCTAATATTTCTTCTAGGATTCTGTTGACCCTTTAAATACAAATAACAAAAGACAAGTTATACTCCAAGCCACAGCCATAAGATATAATAAATCTTAATAAAAACAAATAACAAAGACAACAAAAATATTGAGAAAGATTTAAAATAAAATGGCTTCTTTGCAGAAATTAAGATTTTAAAATGAATAGACTAATAATTATTTATTAATAGTATTACAAAATTTGCTATTCTCTGTACCAACAGGCAGTGTGGGTTGCATATTATAGTCAATTGATAGTATACATGATTAATGAGAAATTATTCAACAATTCAGTGGAGCAAGTTGAAGAGTTGAAGGTCATATACAAAAATAGAAGAAGAGTGTAGATTTAAATAGAAGAAATACTTGGCTACATAAGATTTTTCCTTTATTAGTCATTCATTTAATGAGCCCAGCACAAAGTTTTGAGCAGAAAAGACTTCAGGAAATCTCTTTCTAAAAATATAAATTTTGTTGTCCACGATCTCAATAAAATAGACAGTACTACTAAATCAAAAGAGGTTAAAAACAGATTTCTATGAAAACTCCACAGTCATACCCTTTGTTCTTGTGTTACTGTGGATATTGCAATCTGTTTTATGTAAAAAGACATGGAAGGTCTGCTGATGAATAACCAGAACTCACTGGCTTAAAATGGGCCCTAATTTCCATATCTAGAGGCCAAAGTCACCACTGCATGAAATATTGATTCTACTGCAGACTCAGCAGGGTTACCAAGCAATGTTTTAGCCCCTGCCATGGGCATTACCACAAAATTGTGAAAACCAGAGTAATTTTATTGGGTTGTTTGTTTCTTTTCTTGTGTTCTTTTTCTTTTTCTGTCGGTTTTTTTTTTTTAGGTTTTCACTTTTATTGTTTGCTTGGTTTTGTTCCTCTGTTTTCTTTCTTTGCCCCAACTATCTTCATTGAATGTTTGATATTTTTAGGTGAATGAACATTGTCTCTAATTGTGCTGTTTTGCTTTGAAATTATTTTGCTTTCTCATTCATTCTTTCCAGGTCTTTTCTCGTGTTTCCAAAATCTTGAGTGTTCATCCATTTTCCTTCAGCCTTGCTTCTACTGTTTTTCACTTTATATATCTCTATATTTTTCCATTATCCCTCTTAAACCCCTTTGACAGGATAAACTGACTAAAGTAAGGGGAAAATCATTGCATAGAAGTTCCTGGTTTATGCTACATTTTGTGTTGTAACTATAGATCTTGCTCCTAGGGTTAAAAGGAACATATTAATAGTTGTCACAGTTTGTCAGTTTCTAGCCTGTGCATTATGCTATTGTTATTGCTAATTGTACCATGTTATCCAAGATCTCATACCTGTTGGATTAGCTGTTCTCTCTTGTATGACAACACAGTGATTGTCTGGGCTCATAAACATCACCTAAGTGCAGTACCAAATGACAGAGTGCTGGGACAAATAGATAGTAACTTCTCATTCCTAACGATTTGGGAACATAGGACCTTGGCACAGCACAAGGGCCAAGAGCTATCCACAAATAGAGGCATTTCCAGGAAAGACATTTATTATGGAAGCCTTTATACTACTGATAAAGCTATCTCCCATAAAAAAATGTACAAGTTTAAAACAAAAAAAACGAATTAGAATTAATTCATAGAAAATAAAAAGACACAAAAGCCAAATGCAACCTCAGACTTTCAGTCTACCCATGAAAAGTGTAGGCAACAATGAGATAATGGAAATCAGAAACCACCCACCTAAAACTTCTGAAATGGTAACAGCTTAGCTGAAAAAATATATAGATGAATAAGGCTATTTTAAAAAATCAGATCAGAAATTATCTCTCAGGTAAGAAAAAAGAAATGATGATTGTAATGAAGGACTTTCTCAGGGATTATTTTTTTCAAAGAATATCTCCCTATTCAGTTTAGGTTGTCTACAACTCACTATGTTGCTCATACTGGCCTCAAACTTGTAGGGAAACTCCTGCCTCAGCCTCCCAATTTTGGGATTACAGGTATGTGTCACCACTCCTGGGGCACAGTGAATGTAAACACAGATAAATAACAGATAAATAGCATAGGAAAAGTATGGAAACCATGATTTCCCAGCATAGGAAAGAGATGAAATCCATGAGAAAGATTCAAACAAATATCCAGGGAATTAAAAATTCCACTGAAATTATATGTATCTGGATGAACCAATGTGAGGACAGAATATCAGATCTAGAAAACAGGATTGGGTTTAGTGATCCTGAAAGGAGAGATTTCTTAAAACTGGGAAGGAGTCATGAAAATGAACCCAAAAGCTGTAAGATGATGCAAACAAAATATAAGACTTACCACAGTCAATAAAATAGAAGTAGATAGCAAAAATGACATGAAAAGACCTGTTCATGGAACCAATGTCAGAAAATTTCCCAAAATGAAAAATGATGTTGACATACAGATATGTCAGACATGTAGAACTCTGATTACCCAAACGCCAAATATATCTACACCAAATCATATACTAGTGTAGATTCCAGTAATTCAGAACAAGAATACAATATTAAAAGCTTTTGGAGAAAAGAAACACTTCACTTATAAAGGAAAGCCCAGCAGAATCACAGCAGATATCTCAACAGAAACCTTGAGTCAATGAAAGCTTGGAGTGAAGTAGTTGTAGTCTTAAAAGAAAATCTCAAACCCCAATTGATGTACCCTCCAAAAGTCTCTTTCCAAGTCAATTGAGAAATCAGATACACCCATGAAAAAGAATACCTGAAGAATTTCCTACCAACTGCTCGAGCTCTCCATAATGCTCTCAATGTTCTTTAGAAAGAAGTAATAAAGACTACAATTCCAGGAACCTCAGTGGAAGGAATCCACCAGAAAATGCAAGCAATTAAACAGAGGAGAAACACAGGGAACCAACAATAAGAAAATAAAATGACAAGGATAAGTCAAGACATAGCAATTATCACCATCAATGTAAATAGTCTCAATTCATCAATAAAAAGAAACAGACTCACAGAATTGATCAAGAAACAAGATCAAACAATATTTTGCTTAAAAGAAACACATTTGACTCAAAAATAAATTCATAGAATGAAAGTCAAAAGATAGAACAGGAACCTAGTCAAAGGAAAGTCAAAGTATGGTGCCTGAAACAAGAACCCCCCAAAATGTGAGTGAAGCCATTTCATTTGAAGACAAAGTGAACTTCAAGCCAAGACTGATCAAGGAAGACAAAAACGGTCACAATAAATTTTAAATGACATGAAAAATCAAATAAGTACCAACACAATTGTAATTGGGAACTTCATCCAATTATCACAATTCAACAGATCAACTGGATAATAAAATCAACAGAGAAAAATCAGAACTGAACCATACTTGTGAAAAAATGAACTTAGCAGATGTTCACAGAGTATACGACTCTGCAACATCAGTGTACACATTATTTTTGGCTGCACGTGGGATGTTTTGCAAAATAGACCACATACCAGCTCATAAAATATGCTTAAGTAAATCAAAAGGAACTGAAATCATCTCACATATCAGATCATAGTGAAATGAAAGTAAAAATCAGTGAAAAAAGAAGCCACAAATCTATATAAACTCTCAGAAATTAAATAAACCACCCTGAATTATGAATGGGTCATAAATGAAATTAAAATAGAAATTAGACATTTTGTACAATTAAATTATAATACTAATGGAACCTATTGAAACTTATGGGACAGAATGAAAGTAGTCTTATGAGGGAAATTGATAGTGATGAATTCTCACATCAGGAAAACTGAATGAGCTCAGATAAAAATCCTAATGTTGAACCTCCAGCTTCTAGAAAAAGAAGCACAAATGCTTGTAAAAGGGAGTAAAATATAAAAGTCAGAGCAAGAAAAAGATTCACTTGATACAAGGAAATGATACAAATGATCAATGTATCAAAGAGTTGGTTCTCTGAAAAATTAAATAAAATTGATAAACTTTCAGCCACCCATATCCAAAAATGGAAAGAAAAACTCAAATTCATGTAATTGGAAAGAGAAGGGTGAAATCACAATGGATCATGTATAAATACAGATCATCAATACCTACTTCACGAATCTTCATTTTATAATACTATGCAAAACACAGAGGAAATGGACAGATTGCTAGATACATGTGAATTAACAAAGTTTAATCAAGAAGATTTAAAAATTTTAAAAGTCCCAATATCAGTCAAAAAATAAAAATTTAATTAAAAACTTACTAATAAAGAAAAGCCCAGGTTTTGAGAGATTCACTGCTGAATTCTACAAGAAATTTAGAGGTGCTCTAATGATATTACTCCTCAAGCTCTTTAATAAAATTAAAAGGGAAACAATAGTTCCAATCTCATTACTTGAAGCAAGTATCACCCTAATACCAAATGCAGAGAAAGTTCCAAACAAAAAAGAGCAGCAATGACCAATCTCTGTGATCAACATAGATGTAAAAATCTTTAATAAGATACTGGCAAACATAATTCATCAAATCATCAAGTTGATTATATACTATGAGCAAGTAGGATTCATCCCATGGATGCAGGGAAAATTAAACATATGCAAATCAATAAATGTAGTACACCATATCAATACAGACAGAAACAAAGACAAAAATCACATGTTCATCTTAATAAACATAGAAAAATCCCTTGACAAAATCCAACACACATTCATTATAAAAACCCTATAGAAAATTGAAATATATGTTCTTTATCTCAATCTGATAAAAGCCCTCTATCAGAAAGCAACAGCCAACATCATACTAAATAGTCAAAACCATACACTTAAATAAATCAGATACATATGTGTAAATATCTCATTTTCTATCTGATATAATGTGCAAATAAGGATGAACATTTATAATAAATATTGTGAAATAGAAAAAAATAAAATTGGTAGAGAAAAGAGGAAGGGATGATGGGGAAGGATTGAAAAGAAAAGAAACAAGAAATGATAAAAGGAACCAAAAGTTTTGTAAATAAGGAGGTGAAGGAAGATAGAAGGGAATTGGGAGGAGATGAAAAAGAAAAGAACTAAGATATATCATGTCTTTTTCTCCCCTTTTGTGACCTTGCTGCTTTTTCTGCCATCATGATCTGTTGCCCTCTGCTGTGTTGCCACTCTGCCTTGGAGCCAGCCAAGTATGGACTGAAGCCTCTACTAACTATGAGCTAAATAAACCATTCTTTCCTTAACTTTGGGCATCAGGTATTTTTGTCTCAGCAATAAGAGAAAAGTGACCAAAATGTCTACAATATACCAATAAATTTAATTTATTAAAAAACAAAAATATCTTCCTATGGAAAAATAAACATTAATCCATATTTTAAGAATCAATGCAAATGTGAAAAGACAATTGTGATTAAAAGTTTATTTTAAAGTGTTTTTAATAATTTTATAGAATATGAGAAAATAATTCAAAAATATTCTTTGTACTGAATACAGAGAAATACTAATATAGAAAGTTTTCACAATACAATAAATAGAAAGATCATTGCATAATTTAATATTTGATAACTCCTTATGTCATTTATATGAACTGTCTGAATCTGTTCTGGCTCAGTCATGCATATACAATTTTCATTCAATGACACATTGGTTGTGCACATCCAACTTTATGACTCTGGATCAGATAATACTCAGCTCATGACAAGTAACTCTGGTTCCAAGGAAACCTTTTGCCCCATGGACAAGCATTCAATTTACAATAAAATTCAACAGTAGACCAATAGTTATTTTTCAAAGGAAAAGTAACAGTCTGTAGATGATGGCATAGCCTTGCTCCAAAATCCTAAATGTCTCTGCTGCAATTCACCTCCAGGGACCAGCTAGTGACTCCAAACAGCTTCTCTACTTGCACTGACACTTCAAGTACCATTGGATCTGCTGGAACATAGGACCCCAGTGACAGAGCAGTGTGAACAGCAACCTCAATCTGTTGTTACAAAACCTTTCTCTTGGTCCACCTAAAACTAGCAGCTCGCTGAGTCACTCGCTAAAGAGCCAGAATAAAATACCTAAAAGAGGAAAGTGTTGCCTCCAACATCCAAACAGGCCAACTAGGTACTGTGCCATATTTATGGTTGTAGTTGGAGCCAGATGTAACAATTTACTTTTATTTTAGAAAGGACATCTCTACATGCCCCACATCACTGGACTGCTAGAAATTTCACTGTGATAGAAGTAACTTGAAGTTTAGCGGGATTTATTTCCCATTTTCTGACTTTCCATTGTTTTGCTAACAAATCCAGAGTGGTTTCTATCTCCTGCCCACTTGACCTAATCAGCAAAATATCATCAATGAAATGAAAAACTGTGATACCTTGTGGAAAAGAAAGGCAATCAAGATACCTATGAACTAAGTTGTGACACAAGACTAGGGATTTAAGATAGCCCTGAGACAGGATATTGAAGGTGTATTTCTGACCTTGCCAAATGAAAGCAAATTGTTTTGATGGACCTTTTGAACAGGTGTGAAGAAGGTATTTACCAAATCATTTTGGTGTATAGCAAGTCCTAGGGAGGTATTAATCTCCTCAAGCAAGGACAACATATCTGATACAATAGGTGCAATCAGAGTTATTATTTGTTTCAATTTATGGTAATTTACTGTCTTTCTTTAAGACCCATCCATCATCTGCACAAGTCATATGGAAGAATTAAATGGAAATATGGTGGAAACAATGATGTTCCCACCTTCAAGTATTTTACAGTGGCAGTAATCTCTGAACAATCTCTAGGGATGCAGTATTGCTTTTGGTTTACTACGTTATCAGGCAAAGGAATTCTAATGGCTTCCATTTGGCCTTTTCAATCATAATAGCCCTTTCACTGCAGGTTAGGGAACAAATGTGAGGATTTTACCAAGTACTAACTATATCTATTTCAATTATACATCCTTGAAAGGACCCACTAGACCAACTGTAAATCAGATCTTTTTTACTACTCTGTTGATCACCTCACCTCCATAGGCCCCTACACTTACTGGAGGGTCGCAGTGACACTTAGTCCCCCTGAGAGAGGCGCTAAGTGGAGTGGTATGTAACAGAGACAAAGCCTCTCTGAGATTTGCTGTGCAGATGCTGGGATATAACAACATGAGAATTACAAGAAGGAGGGAAGTAGGTCCCCTGTACCCAGGAAAGATTTAAAGCATGAATTGTAGCTACTAGAGAGAATGAAGAACGAAACTTCAACAAAGAAGGAGATAGCTGGCAGAATCTTCTCTCTGAGATAGACCTCACTGTGCGAGAGGAGTGATTTAAACCTGTAGATACACGGTGACTGCCAGGAACCCCAGAGCCCTCCACAGAGTGATGCATCAGTGGAGTGAAGCACTGGACTGCATCAGATATTGGTGAGTAGTGAGGCCTCAGTCGTCCTGGTTGGAAGAGAGCAATTGGCTAGGAGCCATCTTGGAGAGGGGCTGGCTGGACTCAAATCTCAGAGTGACTGCTAGCTCAATCTAGTAACTCCCAGCTGGGCTCAGGACCATGGAAGGTGTGCTAATGGCTGCAGACTGAATGCGTCTAGTCTTGGTCAGAAGGTGCAGGTTTGCTGAGATTATCCACTACCCTGCCAAAATACTACTGAATTTTGCTCAGATAAATCAAGGTGGATTGGGATTCTCTCTCCACATGTTGTCTACCAGTGACAGCCATGAAAAATGTGGAATTGGACTTTTTTCTCTCTCTCTTATTTTTTTTTGCTGTTGTTCTATTGTGGTTTTGTTTTTGTCAGTCTTTTTGGTTTTTTCTCCTCCATTGTTTGATCTTGTTTTTGTATCAGTATGACTGTGATTTGTAGCATCTTTGGTTGCAGTTCTGCTCTGTTCTTTTTATCTCTTCCTTCTCTCTTTCCCTCCTGTTTTCTCCACCAATTTCTCAAAGTTAGCATGATTCTCCCTTGTCCCCGAGCCTTACTTCTAATATTTTCTCCTTCTCCTTTTTCATCTTGTTCTCCTCCTCCTCCTGTTCCTCCTCTTCCTCCTCCTCCTCCTTCTTGTTCTTCTTGTCTATTTTCTCCCTAACCCATTTGAATTTTAACCCACAAGAGCAAAATTGACATATTAATAACTTACATACTTTGTATAGTTTTTTGGTTTGTTTTAGATTTTGTTATAAAAACACAAGTCTATTTCATATAGTTAAAGTTGGCAAACCAATGTTAGCTCAGTTTGTCATTTTCAGGCTGTATATGAGGCTATGTTATTCTTGATGGTACCACTATAGCCAGTAGTGATATAATTGTTCTTAACAGTAGTTTTTCCAGGTATTCCAAAACTGAGATTAACTAAGGCACATAGAAATACTATGGAACACTGCTGAAGAACCAAGGACTATGCCAAACTAACAGCAATTTCTCATCCTCAATAAATTAAAGAGGTAGGATCTTGCAACAGACTCAAAACCACAAAACCAGCCAAACCTAGAAGATACCTTGGAGAAGCAGTCATTTCCCAATGGTTCTAAATACTAACAATAAAGCAAGATGCCATAGGGAATTTACAAGCATCATCCCAGAACTTAAACTAAACAATGGGAAGAAAATGAGAAGATACTTAAACAAGATGCAACCCCAGATATCCAGTTCACCGAAGTCAAACCCAGGGAGCAATGAGGTGGGACAATCTAAAAGTCACCCATTTGGCTGCTCTGAAGTGGTAAGAGTAAAACAATTGAATGAGAAAGTAGAAAGAAATCAAATCAGAAATAACTTCTCAGATAACTGCAGAGATGGTGTACAAAAAGACATTTAGGTCCCCTGGATTCAGTCTTAGTTCAGAACCAGTGTTCAGTAGACCCTGACATGTCTGATCTTTTGCCTTCCTACATTACACAGTCACTTTACCAAAAGTCCTCACATCCCTTTGCAGAAGGATGAAAGAAAGATTAACCATATTTTTTTTGTTTTTATTAGGGTGTTTCCTCAAAGATTCCCATACTCCCCTTCATTCAGTGGGTTCTGTGATTGTAAACTGGGTCAAATTCAGGAACTATTTGAGGCACTATGATTCTGTTACTATGGTTTGAAGTAGATTTCTGTTCACTTGCCCTTAAAACTTCATGATTATATAAATCTAGTGAAAATTTCACTTTTGGGAATAACATGGCTAATGAACCAACACCAGAGTTTTACAAATTCCAGACAATTCTGATCACTGTATGCCTCTTTTGTCCATTAATGATAAATGCACACACCCTGCATTTGACAATTAAGTACTGGCACTTGACCCCTGCCATTTAGGGATCCAATCAAACTCATTGCCATTAAGTTTCCCAGTTGTTCAAATGCAGTCCAGACTCTAAGGTCTGGCATACAGAGAAGAGCAATGACAGAGATCTTCTCTTTATGTCAGTGCTCCCTTCACAAATCGGTTTTTCAGGAAGTTAGTCAAGATTAAACTTTCTTGGTCACTCCAGTGTGGCAGATTAGGTTTGTCATCACACATCCTCTCCAATCTTTCCATTTCACTGAGCCTCTGACACCCCTCATCAATAGTAAACTATGAAATGTGAGGCATGTCTCACTTCTATGAGGCCATCTTTTATTCCATATTCTTCCAATCACCCAAATAATATTTTAATACCTTTCTTTATTTCACAAGCTGCAACATTTCAGAATCTCTGCTGAATAGGTCCATATCAGCAAATTCCGCCTGACGCAGGTGTATAATTTTGTCATCCTTATCACCTACCTATAAAATCCATTCCAATGCTTGGTCATCAGGCTCTATATATAAGAGTTAGAAAACTCAAGAAGTTCTTTGGCAGAACAGCATACCTCCAAATGGGTCATATTATGTACCTCATACTTATGAGCCTTCTGTGATTTGAGCCTTGTTATTTGCCTGCAGGCAAATGTGCATGGTGAGGATAGTTCCTGCTGAGGGACAGCATTATCATGGTTGGTCAACACAAGATTATGTTCCTCAAGTATACTAGAAGAGCTAATACCATAAGGAGTGAGGTTAGGATGCCTCCACCACTGCGGGGGCATCTCTTTCCCTGGCCAAATAATCTCATTAGAGTCTAGGGGCTCAAAATTCGTGGCCTTGTAATGATCTTCTCCAAAATCTCCATCTCTTTAGAGTACCCCCCTCATTTCTCATCAGTGCTTTCACCTTTACCTCAGATAGCTTTCAAAGCTGAGCATTAAACTTACAGTATATTTAAGGCAATTGAATTATAAGGGTCTAGTCTTTGGGCTTCTATTATCTTGATTCTCTCGCAAACAAAGAGGAGAATCTCTTTTAAAATATAGGAAAAAAATTAAAATTTTATGTGTGTTTGGAACTGAGAATTTGGGTCTTTGACCCACTTATTTTCCTTTATAATGTGTCCTCATAGTTAGACAAATTTAGGTCATGTAGGAATGTTTTAAGCTCAGTATTTTCCTTTACTAGTTTGATCAGCTGGCCATCATTATATTTTTCATTCTGGCAAAATTATTAAAAATTTCATTATTGGAGTCACTAAATTCTTTTCATTTCACTAGTCAGGAATTAAGATAATCAAACAGATCTATATTCAGTGTTACTTTAAACAGTTCGCACCGAGAACTTTCAATGCTCCTCATAGTATTAGAAGCAGATACTATGCCAGCTTTAGATCTCATCAATCTAGAGAGCTAACTCCAAGGTCCCTTAAAGTCATTCAAGAAATTCATCTTACTATTCTACTTATCTAGAGTCATGCTTAGTACTAAATTCTGTGTTAATGCTTACTAGAGGAAGAGTTTTAATGCAGGACACACAAATATATAAGAATTCACAAGGTTGGATTGTGATGGCAATCCACACAGTCAGATATGAAAGAGTGCAAATGGTCTGACTGTGGTCTGGAGATCTGAAAGACACAGTCACAGAGGCCTAGAGCTCAATGTAGTGTCCCATAGATGTCTGTGTCAGGAGGCCAAATGATCTGTGATGGAAGCTTCAAGGTTCTGTGCTGGAAGACCATAGGATCGGTGCCAGTGTTTAAAGGGTCTGTACTCTAAGGCTGAAGGGTCTCTGATGGAGGCTGAAAGGTCTGCCATGAAAGGCTAAAAATGGTATTCAAGTGAAGGTAAATCCTGTAGCTGCTCCAAAGAAGCAGAAGTGTTCCTTCTTTCTTTGTTTCTCCTTTATACCATCCAGGTGACAATCCTAGGGTGGATCTAGGGTGGATATTCTTGTTTTAGTAAATCCCCCTCAGTCGCCTGCAGAGCTACCATTGTTCTAATTTAGTTGGGCATTATTTACTCAAGTGGACACAATCAGTTAACTCACATATGCTGACTGCAAAATGAAATCCTATGACTCTGTATTAGGGCTATTCATTACTGAATATCGTTACATATTATAATTAACAACGACATGACTGGGTTTTCAGTCTTTTTACTTTTTTGATATACCATGCAAGGTTTGAAAAACATGGGGTTTTTTAGGCCTTCTTTTTTCTTTTTTTTTTTGATACCAGGAATCAAACTCAGGACCTCGGGCTCACCAGCCAGGCACTTGTGCCGCTGAGCTACATCCTCAGCCCTACCCCTTCACATTGGACGGACCTCTTTGCTGCCATTTTATTCTAGTATTGAATATGAAGCAGAGAAATTTAAAAAATACTTTCAAAGGGTCAAACAAAACACAGGCAAACGTAGTGGGAATAAACTTCAAACCAATGAATAAGAAGGCATCTGATTCTATTGCTCGATGTTCTCTGGTGAGGTACTCTTACTCATTACGTAGCAGATGCACTACTGTTTGTAGTTCATTCTCTAGCTGTTCTTTAGATTGGAGCTAATAAAAGGAAATAACATATAGTGACACTCTGTTAACACAAAACTTTGAATAAAACAGAGCTCAGGTGAGACTCAAATATACAGAACAATTCAAGCATTGCAGTGTACTTCCACTCTTCTTCCTTTAGTTTACCTGGAAAAATTGCATTTCCTGGAAAAATACCTCTTTCTTTTGCACATGGTCAACTTGTTTTTAAATGCTTCTAAAAACAAAGTAAAGTTAATTGCCCAAACAAAGTAGCTGATTGAAACTTTGCTGACCGTACAGCAGTACAACATGTATTACTTCAAAATGTATTATTAAAGTAGCTACATTTAGGTTCCAATACAATGAGACCTTTATTTTTACATAACATTTACTAAAAGAAATGAACATCTCAAAAGTCCAGCAACAGAAGCTTGCCACACCGATGATTCTAGCATTGCTGCCAAATCACCAAATATATAAGTACTTCTTCTCTCTTTAGAGCAGTGTTTGTGGAATGTTGATAATTACATTCTGTATTAACAGCTTGGTACATTCAGGGGGCATGGTGAATAACCATGGGATATTTCATTAAACTATTTCTTTTTCAAATAGTATCTATTGTACTACCAAATTGAGTTTTTAAATTATAAAATTAATGATTATGGAGGGAAATATTACTCTAACTTGATTAACAGAAGTTTTTACTGAATATTTTTAGTGAGAAGTGTAAGAAATTGTATACAGTGGTTATTTCAATGCATTAAAATAAGCTGTGTGAATTATGTGAATGTTAAGATAACATAGCATTAAATACTTATTGACATCACAGTAGTTTAAAATGTGTGTTACAATTAATTCCCTCTCTAGCACTATTGCATATATTCTTAATACACAAAATTGGAGACACTGGTAGGTTAAGAGATTCTCAGTTTTACATTCACATTGCCATTTTAATCTAGATGCTAATCAGTAGAATAAATCATGCCAACTCAGAGTTAGAAACCAGATATATTCTAAAACCACAGTGCTGTGTTAGTTTATCAAAATGTTTTACTTGCTTTGCTTAATCGAGTTTTAAATACTGGAATTTAAATAGCTCACAGGGCAGCACTTATAACTATTGCTTGATATAACTTATTTCATTCTTAATTACACTTTATGATAGCTCAAATCTAACTGTAATCTATTGTTCCCTTGTCTGACTTACAGAAGACTGATGTGTCCATGTACATACTTCCTGTCCATAATAAATTTATGGGTATGTCTACAAGAAACCAGTAATACTAGATGTTTGAAATGATTCTATAAATACAGAAAAGTAAAATAAATTATCCAGTCTGATTACTTTTGAAAAAATTGTTGTTTGAGGTGAGTTCTACAAGGGATTTTATAGATGTACAATGCACAAAAGCATGAAATTATCATACTCACTTTGCATTATTTGCATCAACATAACATTCCCCCTTTTGGCAAATTAGATTTTGCTTCAGTGATAGAAGAAGAAACCGGTACTATATTCTTTCACTTCAGATAATAACTGCATTTCTATTTGCTTTTTATTACAAATCAATAATGCAGTTAGCATAACAAGATCCCTGGAGCTATTTAGGTAATTATTGTTCCTATTTAAAAAAGAACCACTGCATAAAATGTAAAATAATTTGAAGCAAAATCATAAAATAAATTCCAGAAAATGACTTCCAAGGAAAAAAAATCGAAAGTAAAATAGTGTAACTTAATTAAACTTTCTCCTTTTTGTTTTTGTTTTTACAGTTTTGTAAGGACTACAGGAAGAATATTGCCAATCGAATCCAGGGATTTATCTGATTGACTAAAAGAAATAACTCAATCTATCTTGGGCCCCAAAAAGAAAATATGACGTCTTTCATTTGTGCTTCTAGTATTTTAGACAATTATTTTGTTTGCTTCATTTTTTAACTTCTGGGTAACTTTATCACATTCAGAATCTAAATCTGGTCTCCATAGTGTATCTTCCTCAGCAGCATCATCAAATAATCCTAATGAACCAAAACTATGATACATATACAATTCGATTTAGGAATTGTTTGCTGGATGACTAGGTGTGTATGGGAAAATTTGCATATATAGTGCTAACTGATTAGTAATAACATTTCCGTAGTCAAGTCATATTTCCTTGCTATTTTTGAGCTAGTGAGGATCAAACCCAAGGCCTTCTCAGGATACTGCAGCTTCAGCCCCACTAGCCTATACCCTCAGCCCTGTTTTCATATGTTTGGAAACATTATCTTATGACTGTCGCAGAGTGAGTTAGATTTTGAGATTCTTTTACCTTAGTCTCTCGGAGTGCTGGGTTCCAGGCATGTGCCGCCATTGTAGGCTCTTCCTTGATCTTTCACATATAAATTCTTCTTGTTTCATTTTAGGTGTTCCATCTTTTTTAAAAGCCAATTGTAAATGCATCTTAATTTCACAGACTCTGACTATTAAACATGAGAAGTTGCAGTGCCACAGACTCCCATTAAGATACATGAACTAGATAATGATAGCTAATGCAAGCATCAGGAATCAGAGTGAGCTTTACTTATGAAGACTGGCACAGCAGTAGACAATGAAATTCAATGACATACAATATTCAGAATTAGAACTCCAGGGTCGTGTCACTAGTGTAAGTAACTGAATGAGTAAATAAGATGCAAAAAGTACCCTAGATTTTGTGAATTGAAAGAAATTGTTTAAAGGAAAAGAAAAATAGATGGGGTAATAGGGGAAAGAAAGGAAGAGAAATATAATTAATGTAATATAATATAATACATACACAAAATAGTTAAGATACTGATGCAGCTAGTTTCTCTTAGTTCATTGAAAAGAAAGATTTGTGTTGCTATTGTTTGGACAAGATATCATGCCTATATCTTGTGCTCTGACCTATTACTATGAGGACAATAATATGCAATGTATTAATTATTGTAGCTGTCCTACTTTCTTGTTTTGAAACTCTAGTTTTTGTGTTATTTTTATTTTTCTCTCTTTAAAACAAAAAGTTTGGGACTCCAATGTTCACTTAGACATGCAGTACTGAATGTATTAAAAATTTCCTGATTAATATGAGCTGTGAAAATGAGAACTGTGGGAGAGCAAAAGTAATCTCACCTTTGGGCATTATGTGCATTCTTGCATCAAAAATGGACTTTGATTTACAAAGATTGAAGTGCTTTAGGTCCAGTGATACTAGGGTATCATACCTGAAATTGCATAGACCTTATGGCTTACATCATCAAGCACCCAAACTGAGACTTCTAAATACATATAAACCGGTTGGACATTTCCAATGGCTTTCTACCACGCTCAATGATATCCAAACTCCTTACGTGACTCGCAATACTTACCACTTAGTTTTAACTCTCGTTTCTGATACTGTCTAGATCTTGTTGAATCCACACTCTGTGCTCTGTCCCCTTTGGCTGCAACCATGCCTAATTCCTTTAATTCAATAAAGTGTCTTTCCAAATGTGGTCTTCAAGAGATGTCCTCCTTGGGGACAGTATCCGAAACAGAACATCCACTGTTCTCTAGCACAATCTCAGTTCAGTTTTCTTGGCACAGGATGTCATTATTTGTTAATTTTATACTTCCTTAGATGGAATATCAGCCTCCTGCAGCAGAACATTCTGCTACTGTATCATCTAGTATCTCTATCACCAGTGCTAAAACTATTGCTATGAAGCTAATGAAAATTAAACTTTGGAAACTCTTACTTTAACAGGTCTCTTTCAAGGCCCTGCATATGCTTCTGTACTTATAGTTTTCTAGTTATCTTTGTTAAGTGCTGCCATTGGCATTATGTAAGATTAGGACCTCAATAAACCTCTACTTAGCATTTAATTTCTGGCTCTTCATGAGCCCTCAATATACATCTTTTGAATGAAAGAATAAGAGTGAATGAAAATGTTAAGTACCTTAGGTATAAATCTTTTTTAGATGTTTTCTTAATAGCAAATTTAAATAGGAGTTCTACCTGAATTGAAAGGGATAATGATGTTGGTTGTCCATTGAAACTATAAGAAAGGGGCTGTTATGAAGGATATGGAAGAGCTGATACAAAAGGTTAGTATAGGTTCTAAAGGCAAATTATTTCATAACTTTTCCTAAGTGTAGAAGGTCAAAGTGGGTCAGTGGTACCAATAAGTTACTGTCTTAATAAGTGATGTTTCAATTATAATTGTATTTCCTGTGACACAGCCCAATTTCTCTAATATTTCTTAACCTATGAGCTACACTCTCTGGTATGTACAGGAAACATTCATATTTTAAAGAAATTAATGAAACATGACTGCTTTTTCATTAATATACTGAGTTTGTTTTTCATTTTTCCCACATTATTTTTGCAGTCCCTCAAGGGTTTAAGAAAGTTTATGAATGCAATCAAGATTGTGCTTAATGTGGCATTTAACTAGGGAATAAGTGGGTATGTGCGGTATATGTAATTCATTAGTATAGTTAAAACACACACACACACACACACACACACACACATATATATATATATATATAGTGCATACAAACACATACATGGTGTCTTAGAGAGAGAGAGAGGGAGAGAGAGAGGGAGGTTTAGTAAATGAACCTTAGGATTTATTTTCCTTTGTTAATAGAAGTTCCTCTATAGTCTCATCACCAGTTCTTTGTGTGCCATTAATAAAGAATGCATAAAAAATGAGCCATTAATAAAAGAGCTTAGTTAAATAATGCATTACAGTTTATATAATGGTCAAAACTAGTTAAAATAAAAACTATCTATGAATTGATCACTTTTAATTTATAGAAGCCCATCTGCCTTGGCTTTTAATCTGCTCAAATTGGGTTTTTTTGGCCAGTAGCACTGCCAAAGGCAAATTTATAACAACCTGACAAAAAGCAATAGAAAGTCTTGCTTCAGATGTTCTCATTGCTTAAAGCTACAATACTTTTTTTAAAGCTCGGAGGTGTTATAATTTGAAAATGTACCAAATGCTTGACTTGTCAACTAGAGACAGGTATAATAAAGCACAATTTCCCCTCAAACATCTAGTATCTCAAATCACATGTGTGAGTGCATTAGAGAAAAAAATTGTTTTCAAGAGCTTAACTTCTGGGAAGAAAACTTTATAACATTCTCTCCAAAACTCTCTGGAATTTGTCCATTGCATATGTGTACATACTAAGTTTCTGTTCACATTTACATACTTACAGGTATAAGCATGCAACCTGCAGTTTTTCGATGACCTGATCTGAGTGGAGGGAAAGACTCCAAAATGCTAAGGTGATTGCAGTAACAAAATGACTTTTGAACTTATAGTTAAAGATACTTTATTTTAGTGATTTCTCTCACTTTCATCTTCTTTTTGCCCTTTCTTCTTTTCAATAAATGCAGAATTCAATTAGTAGTATAATAATTAAAATATAATTGGGCACTATAGGCTCACATCTCAATCATTTGGGACAATCCCAAGCTTTTACTACCATGTCTAATTAGAATATTCTCTTTCTCACAAAAAGTTTGGAAGAAAAATTACCCATGGGTTTCCCCAATTTCATCACAGAAATATAAATTTTAAAAGTTATTTTTCATAAAGAAGACATCAATGGTAAGTGGACTATTCTTTTACCTCGTACGAAAAGGAATAAAATCACTTCTCAAAAGATTTTAATACAAGAATCAGTTCTACTGCTTTGTGCTTATTTAAGCAAGTTGCTTTTCATAGGGATCTTTCATTTAAATTAAAAAGGAGACCCAATTCACTGCAAATAAGTATGTTGCTAATCTCACTACAGTACTTTGATCTGAAAGTGAGGAAAAACTGGTCATTGGTAATCAATGCCTTGGAGGAACAGAGAGCTGTTTGACAGGATTTCACAATGGGTGAATCACAAAATGAGATAATTGGAAGCTGTTTGTCGCAGAGCGTGCTAAGTGTGTAATTACAATTGAAAAGTTCTTTTTTATCCTAATATTATTCTTTCTGAATACCCATGCTATGTGTTTTCTTGACTGAATCGATATATTTGTACCTGGCCAGTAATGTTCTCTTCATCTTCAACCTGGCCAGAGGTTGAAAAACTAACTGATGTATCTAAGTAAAGTCAACTAATATAACAAAGAATGTGAAAGTTATCTTATGATTATTTAGAGATAACTAGTTAGAGAAATAAATCCTTTCTTAGGTAATGACTTCAAGATCCTTCTTTCAAGAAAGTTTAAAGGCTTTATTCCAAAATTTTAGACTTGCAGGGTTTTAGAATTATATTCTATAAACTGTGTAATTTCCAAGAGGTTTCCCTATATATAAGGATGGTAGAAAATTCATAAACAGAAAAATACTTATTTTGAGGTGTTTTTATGTCAAATAGTGAACTCAATTCTGATAAGAAAATCAAAGAATTTGTCAAGACTCCGGGCCATGTTCCAGTCAGGACATAATCCCTTCTGACATAATATGGTAACTAGTACGTTGCTTTATGATGTTATTTCTAGTTTACAGAATACTTTTTTTCCTTACAACATTGTTGTGGTCTTTCTGTGTCTTCTTTAGATATGCTTTGACTGTGTAGTTCAGGCTGGCCTTGAGCACACTTTGTAGCCCAGGATGCCCTCAAACTCGCAACGATGCTCTTGCCTCAGCCTCCCGAGTGCTGGGATTACAGGTGTGTGCCATCAGTAGGCTTCTTAAAAATCATGCCTTTTTTCCTGTGCAAGTTGCACATTGAGGTTTAGTCAGTAGGTGGCCCAGAGGGAATTTGCATTCATGTCTTCTGACTCTAGGTGTGATGTTCACTTTACTATACTTCACTGAATAATATTAGTCTAAAGATCCAAAGAAAAATGTATGGTAGGATTAACACCAGAAGAATGGCACCTTTACTCTTTTCCAGGTCAGTCACAGTTATCATTAGTCTGACACCTTCCATAAATTTCATAGAACTAATGATGCTTGTCACAATGCCTAGATGAATGACTGGTCTGCACAGGTTATTCAAAAAGGCTTTTAATTTAAATATTTATAACTTTCATTTCTGTCAAGAAATATCTTCCTGTTGGTTGCTAAGGCTTTTGCTATTACTTTGAACAGATTTCACCATGTTCACATAGTTATTATTGGGATAAAATGGAAAATTTCAAAACTCAATGCTCAAACATGAATAGTAACCCTCAGAAGTTTCCTAAGACGCCATCAATGAAGGCCTCATATTTAGAAGTTTAAGTGCTATTGAAATTCCATTACTTTCACTAGGTCTGACACCAGGCATTTTCTTTCCAAGTGTTTCTTTGATCTTATTATTTTCAGAGTAACTGTTTACAGTTTTTATTGTCTTATCATTTGACAGAAATTCAAGATGCTCATTTAATGTTTAGAAATAAGCTTAGTATCTATGCCAAACCCCTGTTTTTACACGTAAAGATGAAGTTCAGTGGTGCAGAAATTATAACAAGTTCACACTTAGCAATATAACTGTAGTTATATATATATTTTTACTTTGTGAACCAGATAAATATCTTTTCAGTGAATTATCTAAATGTTTCCTCATTCTATCACATAATGTAGATTTGAACAAAGCCACTAATTAATTTTTACATTGGAGTAATAAGTGAATAAAATTAAGAATCAAAATAAGTTTTTTTCATGTGTTTATATGAGATGAAGCCTATGCTCTTATTAGGTCAAACATTTTTATATTTTCTTAACATAGTCACACTTCATTCTAGCAACCAAACATGATTTACCTTACCTGGGTTACATTAAAGTTTTACATTGTGAAATACAACATAGTAAAAGTAAAAAGGACAGTTGCACTTTCCACTTGTGAATAGGCTAAAAATCCAGGACATGAGAGATGCAACTATCAAAGACACATAATTTGAATTACAAACTTTAGATGATATGAAATAATAACCATATTTTTGCTACTTTGCAATAATTGTGTGATCAATATCATTGCTTCTCTTTCTTCACCATTTCTGAATTCAGCGGTCAGACTAATTTGACTAAAGCCCAGGACTCTGGATGCTACTCTTTATTTGTCTTCTATATCTAAATGCAAATGCCACAGTTATGTGTCCCTCTGTACTCTTACCTATCTTCTTTCTAATTGAACATTGTAAATGCCTGTCCAGTACTGCCTACGGGTGGGTTCTTTATCCACGAAAGAGAGATATTATTTTTTGGATCTCTGTCAAGTGGTGTTGAGTACTTTAGTCTATCTCAAGCAGCTAATAGGAGCAATTAAGAGCCTTTAGGCATACCCAAAGTTCTTTATATTTCTAAGACAAAAACAGGACACTAGTAGAAGTGGTATGTATTTCTCAGTGGAAGTAAATAATTATAATATTCATATAGACACACCTGAAATCCCTTATCTCACCCTACTTATATATACTATTCTCTCATTAAGTGTTTCTTTTCTTGTTTTCTATTGCTGTGTTTTGTTTTTTTACCTTCTATAAAGTCTCTGTCCTTCTCTTGTTTATTTTTTTACTTGTTCTTTAACTGGAAGTAGTTTAATTTTTCTTTAACTTCTATGTATATTCTGGATATTAGTTCTCTGTCTGAAAAGTAGCTCACAAAATATTTTTCTTACCCTGTAGCCTCACTCATAACTCTATTAATCAATTATTTTACTGTGCAGAAGCTTTTTATGCTAATATAGTCCTTTTTGCTAATTCTTGCTGGTATTACTTGTGCAACTGAGGTTCTGTTCAGAATTTTTTTTCCTACATCTACTCCTCAAGCGTTGTACCTATTTTATCTTCTAATAGATGTAATGTTTCTGTTTTAATGTTTAGATATTTGATCCACTTTAATTTTAATTTAGTACATGGTAAGAGATAAGGGTGCAGTTTCAATCTCCTGCGAACAAATAACCAGGTTTCTCAGCATCACTTGTTGAATAGGATATATTTTCTCCCACATGTGTTTTGGGCCCTTTGTCAATGATCAAATATTTGAAAATGTCTAGGAATGTTTCCGTATCCTATATTCTGTTCAGTTGATACAAAAATCTGTTTTTGGTCCAGTACCATGCTATTTTTATTATTATTATTTTGTAGTATAACTTGAATTCAGGCATTGCTATGTTATGCCTCCTGCTATGCTCTTGTTGCCCAAAATTTACTTTGCTATTCTAGGACTTTTCAGGTTCCATATATTTGATCTAGGTCTGCAAGTATGATGTTCTTATTTTGATTGTGACTTCACTGCAGCTGTGTGTGTTTGGATTATGGCCATTTTGATTGCATTGCTTGTGCCTTTTCAGGAGCAGGGGCTATCTTCCAGTATTTTGATGTCTTCCTCCATCTCTTTTTTCAGAGTACTATCAGTTTCTTTGTAGAAGTCTTTCATTCCCTTGGTTAGGTTAATTCCTAGGTGTTTCATTTTTCTTGCCATTCCTGTGAATGATATTGTTTTCATAATTTCCTTATCATTGAGTTCATTTTTGCTGTACACAAATGCTAATGATTTTTGTGTGTTGATCTTGTATGTTGCTGCATTGCTGGTGTTGGTTATGAATTTTCAGAGATACTTGGTGGAGCTTTTTGAGTCTTCTGTGTAGAGTATCATGTCATCCACAAATAATGATAATTTACATTCTTGTTTCCTTATATGTATCCATTTTATTTTTTTTCTCTTGACTGAATGTTCTGGATAATATTCCAAGTAATATGTTGGATGAAAGTGGTGATTGTGTATATCCTTGTCTCATTTCTGATTTTAGGGGGAGTGCTTCAATTTTCCCCATTCAGTGTGATACTGGCTATTGGTTTGCCATAAGTACATTTTATCATATTCAGGTATGTTCCTTCTCTACTTGCCTTCTTCAAGATTTTTATCACGCAGGTGTCTTGGGTTTTGTTCAAAGGATTTTCGGCATCTATTTATATTAACATGAGGTTTTTAAACTCGCTTAAATTTTGTCATGTATTACATTTATTACTTATGTATGTTGAAGCCTCCTTGCATCTCTGGGATGAAACATACTTGATTATTTTTTTTTTCATACTTGATTATTTTTTATTATCCTTTTTATGATGTGCTGCATCATATTTGTCAATACCATGTTGAGGATTTTATCATCCATATTCATTAAAAAGATAGACCTATAGTTCTTTTTTAGTTGGGTCTGATTTGGGATCAGAGTGATACCATCTTCCATAAAAGTCTTTGACATGACATCACCCCTTTAAATTACTTTGAAGAGTACTGCTGATGTACCATACTCCATCATTTTGTAGAATTCAGCACTGAATCCATGAGATCCCTGTCTCTTTTCAGTAGGTAGATTTTTTGTTATTGCGACAATTTCACTGTTTCTTATTGCATTGTTAAGCATATTTATGTCTCCTTGGGTGAGATTTGCTATTCTGAATGCACCTAGGAATTAGTCCATTTCTTCAAAATTGGGTAATTTGTGAGAATAAATTTTTTCCAAATAGTTGCTGTCACGCAGATTTTGAAGTGTCTGTTATGATTTCACCTTTTTCATTCCTAATTGCACTGGTATGAATCTCTTCTCTCTTTTTCTTGGTAAATTTGGCTAAGGTCTTATCTATTTCATTTGTTGTTTTAAAGAAGCATAACTTCAATTCATTGATTTTTTTTTACTTTTTAAAAGCTCAATTTCATTGTTTTCCAATCTCCTTTTTATAAATTCCCTCTTTAAATTTTATTTGGGGCTGGTTTGTTATTGTTTCTTATGTATCTTAACATTTCTCATATGTTTACTTATTTTGGCTTGCTCCATTTTCCTAATATGCCATAGATTACAATGAATTTTCCTCTTAGAACAGTTTACATAGTTTCCCAATTATTTTGCTGAGTTGTACAGTTATTCCCATTACTTTCCAGAATTAAAAAAAAGTTCTACTTTTGTTTTTCTGTGATCCCTTGGTTGTTTAGAAGCGTGTAGTCAATTTTCGATGGACTTTTGCCATTTCTGAAATGTCTTCTTCATTGATTTCTATTTTCATTGCCCAGTATTCTGATAGTATGCATTAGGTAATTGAAATACTTTTATATTTACCTAAGAGGGCTTTGTGGACTATTATGTGATTTACTTAAAAAAATGTAACATGTGCAGCTGGAAAGAATGTATACCCTGCTGTAGAAGAGTGGAATACTCTGTATATATTCGGTCCATATGTTCAAGGACATGGTTCAGCTCTCATAATTATTTGTTGATGTTTTTGTTTACCTTATCTATCTCTTTGTTAAAGTGAGATGTTAAAATCCTCTGGTATGATGGTGTTAATATTTATTTGAATGGGGGTTGGGGGTATAGCTCAGTGGAATGAGCGCCTGCCTGGTAAATGCAAAGTCCTGAATTTGATCTCAGGTACCACACACACAAAAAAGATCCTCTATATTCATTAGCTTTCTTTTATGATGATAGGTGCTCTACTACTGAGAGCACATAAGTTTATCAATGTTATCTCTTCTGTTGGATTGTTCTCTTGACTAGTATGTAGTGAACCTTGGCTCTTCTAGTCAGTTTTAGTTTGAAGTCTACCATGTATTGTAATAAAATTACTATTCCTGGTTGTTTGGGGGTTCCTGGAGCTGGATATATTGTCTTCCATTCTTTCATTGTTAGACTATGAATATCTTTTCAAATTACATGAGTTTCTTGAATGCAACAAACTGTGGGATACTTTTTTAAATCCAGTTTGCTAATTTGTGTCTTTTAATTGATGCATTGAGGCTATTCACACTGAGATATGCCACTGAGATATGTCAATTTTTTTTTTACTGTCATTGCCTTGTTTATCTATGCGTGAAAATGTTCTTTTCCTTTACCTGGAGTTTTTTACTACTGTTTATACACTGATATTACCTGGAGTTTTATGTTATTCGTGTTTTTAGTTCAGTCAGTTTCATTATTTCTGTTGAGAATATTCTTATGTATTTTATCAAGTGCTTGGTTACCACTTCTATGTTTTTAGCTGGTGCTTTTTATGGAAATAAATTATTTCTATATTTTGAAGAAGAGCTTTGCTTGATAAGTTACTCTCGGTTGGACATTATTAACATTTCCTCTTTGAACTCATCTAGTTTTTCATCCCTTCTATAAATATTTGAACAGGTCCACTACCTGGTATTTGTTTTCCTCTTCCCCTATGACCCCTTTCTCTGCCTAGAGAGACTCTGGAGAACTTGGGGATCTTCTGTTTTCTTGTTTCCCCATGCTCCTTTGCGTATTTGTGATACACAAAAATTTCTGTCTCCATTTCGTTCCTTTTCTTTTGGGGAGATGGTAGTAAAGGTTAAAGACAAGACTAATGAGGACAGTTTAAGATTTATATGGAAAATTTTAGTAGGATGTTGTATCCTTCAAATAATTTTTAGTGTTGTATGTCTGGTGCTAGTATTTACTCCTGTTTTTTACTTTAAATTATTTGGACTCTATCCCTATGTTTTGTTGAAAGAATTACTTCCGATTACAACAGCAGCCACAGATTCAATAATGCAACAATTCTATATGATAGTCCTTGCAGTTACACTCTCTCCCCTTTGTCTATCCTCTATGCACATTAAAACCATTTGTATGAGCAATTATTCTGCAATGAGGTTGGTGACCTGGAAGAAAAATAAAGAAAAGTGATTGGATGAAGAGTATAAGACATAAGGGAGAGGTTTGAAAGGGATGGGAAATGATAGATGAAAAGAAAAGCTTGATCTGGAGTCTCATTCTGTTTCGTACTTTTAGCTGATTTTCAGCTGATCTGAGAGTTTTCAGAGGATACTGGAGGGCAAGGGTGAGATATTGGAGGAAGGAGGTTTATTTATAATTGAGGAACACAATATGGTTTTCAGAACCTGCCAATAGGGAGGATACGAAGTTAAATAAGATATGGGATGCTTAGGACTGGGAGTATTCAGGGTTAGTGCTAGAGAAGATACGAGTGATGGCTGGGGAGCTAGGTATGGGAAATTAAAAATTTGTGAGGAGGAATTTTTGTATTTGGAAAAACAATTTTAAAATATGGGAATAACTTTAGTGAGGCATGGTGGCACCTGTAATCTCAGCACTCAGCTGAGGAAGGGATATTGCTGTGAGTTTGAGACCAGCCTGGGCTACAAAGTGAGTTCAAGGCCAACCTGAACTACATAGGGAAGGTTTGTCTCAAAAAGACAAAATAAAAGAGGTAATTGTATTGCATTGGAGTTTTGAAGAGAAGAAAATAGAAAAGGAGTTGAGATGAGGGAACTTAGAGACCTACTAAATCAGAGCCAATGGAAGAAAAAATATGCAAAATTGAATCATGATAAAGACCAAAATACCATAAAAGAACATAACGTAGCCACACAATACTAAATAAATCAAGAAAAAAAATTCAAACTTGTAAAATATCTGATGGGAACTCAGATTAAATACCCCAATGAAACAGTGAGTATGTGGTTCACATTTAGCTTATTTGCTAGACAGTGTGGGAGCTCACACACCAAGTTTTTGATGCTTCCACTGTAATACTGAAACTAACTCAGACTCAGGGCTTCTTTCCGTCAAGTTTCAGGAATTCTTTTAAGAGCCTGATCTAGTCCAAGTTTTTGGGTTAGTCTCCCTATCCCTTTCCCTGGGTGTGATACTGGAATCAGGAGACAGATACACGTGCATCACATTGCCTGCTGTGTCAGGAATACACCTATCCATTCAAATAAGTTACAGTAGCAACAAGCAAATCTGTTACAATGGTTTCTATCAAGGCAAGTTGGGTAACAATATATAATGGTACCCAATTTTCGATCTACCTTCAGCATAGATAAGAAATCTACAGTTATAGTATAAGCATTATAACAGCACAAATATTGACTCACTGCTAGCAGGCACAAAACATGATAGATCTCTTCTAATGGTAAAAAATTGCATTCATAGTAATTTTATAGAATCCATTATCTAAAGCCAAGCAAATTGGGGATTGTGTAATGCCAGGAGAGGGGAAAGGAATTTTTTTTTCTTATAGTCCTCTGCTATGTGGCATCAGAAGGAGAAAATAGGAGAGAAGCAAAGGACACTAATGATGATAGAAGAATGCTACATATTTAGGTGAGGTTAACAAGGAAAACTGGGTACAAAATTAGTAGTGGAAAATGAGAATGAAAACACATTCTATGAATAATAAGGAAAGTGAAAGTGAGACAAATGAGAAAGTGAGACAAATGAAAAAATGGGAAAAGAAAGAATGGAAAAGAACTAAAAAGGAGAAAAGCGAAAGAAGTCAAGCAACAACCTATGGAAAAAGGAGAAGGAACAGTACAGGGCCACGGACAAGTCTTTTACCCTCAATAAACTACATTGGAAGAAAAAGTCAAAAGGGAAGAGCAACAAACACATAGATACACACATACTCATGAAAGAAAGGAAGAGAAATAATTGAATAAAATAGGCAGAATTGAAAAGAATGAGGAAAAACAACAAAAACATACCTAAAGTTTTGTATTGTTTTGGATGCATGACGTTTTAAAATTAAGCTTGCACTGTGGAACTCAGTCTGGAGATTTCTCAGCAAACTAGGTCTAGAGGTCCCATTCAACCCAGCCATTCCCCTTCTGGGTATTTTCCCAGAAGATGTGAAAACATCACATCACAGGGATATATGTACACCCATGTTCACAGCAACACAATTTATAATAGCTAAATCATGGAAGCAACCCAAAAGTCCATCCACTGAGGACTGGATAAAAAACTGGCATTTTTATATAATGGAATATTACTCAGTTATAAGGAAAGATAATCTTGAGGCTTTTATAGGGCAGTGGTCACAACTAGAACCATACTCATAAGGGGAATAAACAAGACCTGCATGTCTAAGTAACATATTGTCTCACTAGTGTAAGAACCTGAAAGTGTGAGTAAAACTAGGAGGTATGATAGATACTTTGAAATGAAAGGAAAATGCTCAAAAGTAATGAGCAACTGGTGTGTGGGAAAGGAGAAAGGAAAGAAGGGGAAATTAGGTGTGTATGGATGTATATAAAGGATAGCTAACAGTCATACTACTGTCTTCTATTACTTTACTGAAAGGAACAGTTAATGATTACTTGTTTGATCACTAATACATGTCTCTATTTGTTTTCCTGAGAAACCACTTTGAAGATATCCATAGTAATACAACATTGAAAAAAACTAAAAAGAACTAAAAAGGAGAGAAAAGCTCAACCGTTGTTGATTTCTGTCTTGGTTACTTTTCTCTCCTTGCTGAGACAAAATACCCAACAGTCAAAATTAAGGAAGGAAAGGTTTATTTTGCTTACAGTTTGTGGAGGTTTCAGTCCTTATTTGGCTGGTTCTGAGGCAGAGTGGCACATGGCCGAGGGCAAATGTTCATGGCAGCAAAGCACAGCCAAAACCACAAGAGCAAAAGGAGAGAATGGCTGCAAGCAGCCTCTTTTCTTCCCTTACTTTGTAAAACTGCCTACCCCCACCCAGGGGGCATGTAGCTCTCACACAGTCTCAATGACAACCTCTTCCACAGCCTCAGGATGTGTACAAAGTAAGCACCCTGGCTTCCTGCTGAATCACTCAGCCAAACCTCCAGACTCCCCAAGTTGACAAAATGTATCAACCATAACAATTTCCTACCACTTTGTCTGTAACTCTGTATTGTTTATATTGTTCTTACCCTATTTTATAAATGGATGTCTATTTGTTAATATATTTTCTTCCTTTATTCTTAAAATAAAATAAAAAAATAAAATTAGGTTTATTGGGACATTTGAAGTGTACATAATGATCACTTTCATCATAGGACTTTGTACCTGTACATGACTTGTCTCAATTCTTCCTGTTTTTTTCATTCACTTATGCTCTCTTCAATCCCTCTTCTAATTTGCAAAATCTTTGTTTACATTTCTTTCTCTTTTGCTTTTTAAAATTTCCCTTAATTCCTTTCTCCCTCCCCTTCCCTAGTTCCCCTTCCCAATTTACAATTTTATTCCTATTTCACAATATTTATTTTATATTTTTCTCCTTATTTACTCTTTCAATTTTTCACACCAGAGAAACCATGAGATATTTGAATGTATGTGTTCAATTTATTTCACTAAGGAGTGTGGTTTCAAGGTGCATCCATTTACATAGAAATGTCTCAAATTTATCTTTCTTTTTCTCAGAGTAGAACTCCAAAGTATAAAAAAACACATATTTACATACATTTTATATTCCCACCCTCGGGTTCTTACACCAGTGATATAATACGTTGCCTGCACATGTATCGCTGATTTATTTCACTTATGAGTATGGACTCCAGTTTTGTCCACTTGCCTACAAAGTTCCCAAAATTGTCTTTCTTTATAGCTGAATAATATTCCATTGTATAAAAATGCCACAATTTTTTAATCCAGTCTTCTGT
>PVLD010022923.1:0-28406 GCA_004027595.1 Dinomys branickii | reverse complement strand
CTTTGGATTTTTGGTTTTTGTGTTTTTTTTCTGTTGTTGAGAGGATTAACTGTCTGACTAAATTTGCATGTCTGTATATGGGTCCATACATTTACAATTCGAAGATATCAATGGATAAAGCAATAACCACTGTTGAGACCATATCACCTTGTCTATAGATTAGTTGTGATTGTACTATTTTCTATGATAATTGGTGTCTCTTTGTCAATATGTTTTTGTCCTTTTATGTTTCTAAAATGAAAAAAAATGTATTTCTAACCAAGATATGTCTAGGTGTCCCTCTTCTCCTTATATAGCATTCCGGATTTCCTCTAAAGCCATTTATGTTGTTGTGTTATTTGAAGTTCACTTAGACCTCAATGAAACCACTCAGAGTTAAGGACATTTTTACAGATTTATAAGGTATATAGATTTTGAAGGTGTAGATACTATATTATATTTCTAAAAATCAATGTCTCTACAAATTATTTTAACTCAAGGCTATTTGTAAGATAGTCCACAGTTAATGTTCGATATACATCAGAGTAAGTTGTGAGGATATTGAGATACGGTGTATATTTTCAGTGCTCATTCTGTCATTGCATGTATTCTGTTTGGTTATTATGGACCAAAGCAAGACCTGCTCCTCCAATACATTGGGTATGAATCATATTCTAAATTCCTATCAAACTTATGCAGGCAGTGGTGACGAACAAGGAAAAATTTCCAGCAAGATCACTAAAATTTGTGCGATCTTTAAGATGAACTATAAGCTATAAAATGTAGAGCATAATATAGTCTAGGGCTAGAATGCAAATAGGAGTTTCATTGTATCTGAATGTTAACAATTTTCTAACTGCTTTTTCTCTAAGTTAACTTTTAATAACCAATGTTTGCTAGTCAAAATGAAAATAACTGAGAGAATGCATTAGATCAGTCTCAGGGGAATTGACGAAGACTTTTCCCTTCACCAAACTGTAGCACGTCTCTTTTCAGCCCTGTTTCTGATACAGTCACTAACTTGGTCTGTAAAGACTTGAGCAAACACTAATATAGCTCGTAATAGTTCATCCCTAAAATGACCGTTCCCCTGCATGGTATCAGCTGAAAGACCTGAAGGCCACTAAAAGAATTTTCTGTTGCTTCCATCAGCACCTGAGAACAAAGCTTCTGCCTCCCAGTCTGTGTGGCCAGGTACAATCCTAACCTCCATAATTGTCAGCTGCCGGGCACAGGAGCCCTAGTTATATTTACACTCATTAATACTTTGTTGTTTTCACACTTGACTCCACTGACCCCATGTTCTTCCCTTTCTTGTTTTGAAATTCTCCCCTAAAATTCCTAGTCATGACAGAATAAATCAAAGTTGAATTCACTTCACAATAGACTATTTTCCTTATTCAAGTAATTACTACTTATTACCTTGATTAATGTCTGATATTGTTTATCTTTTGGAGAACATTTTTGTCATGTAGCATCAGAATGGGAGAAATGAGCCAAATCGTGAATAGGAAGAGACTACAAACCAATTTTGGTTATATCTAAATGTCATGAAACCATTACAACCTCTATGGATTTACCATTTCCAGCCTTACTGATCCATTTTACAACTCCCTAACTGTCTCTGTCTCATTATTTGAAGAATGTCTTTTTTAAAAGCTGATTGTTTTAAATGGACTCTAGTAAACTTCACCTTTTCTAACTTCTTACAAAAAGATCACACTTTTATGTTTATGCAGATATATATATATATATACACACACACACAGCATATATACACTCACAAAATACCTCCCAAATTAAGATGACCAGCATTCAGCCTGGTGTGGAGGCAGGTGCACTTGTGATCCAAGCACTAGAGGGTGAGGCAGGAAGATCACCATGTGCTCTAGGCCAGGCTGGGCTACATAGTGAATTCAAGGCCAGCTTGAACTACACTGTGAGACCTAGGATCAAAAAAGAGAGAAACAAACAAAAGATTTTCAGCATTCCTACCCTTCTTATGGCTAGTGTTCAAGAAAAACATGCATTTTGTGTGACATGTGATCAAAAATATGGTGAATTTAAAATTTTTTTAATTCATTACAGTAAAAGATGCATTACCGTTAATCTGCCTCAAAATATTCTCTCTCCCTTTAAAAACACTAATTGCATCATTCTTGCAACTTTCTGAAGCAGTTCTGGAAGTCTTTCTTCCCACACTTAGTTGCACTCTAATGGCTGCTTTGCGTGAACTGATTCAAAATATTCACCTCTCAGGGTCACTTTCACTTTAGGGTACAGCCAGGAGTCACGTAGTTACAGACATGGTGAATAAGATAAATGAGGACAAACCACAATGTCTTTATTTGATAAGAACTTTCATAAGTGTTTAGCCAGTTCATTGTGATAAAAAGACATGGTGAATAATTACATTAAGAAATCAGTATAGTAACAGACACATTGCCATTACATCCCTCGCAATATGTACAATACTCTCCCTCACTTTGAACACATTCTTGAATATGTGTCTTTAATTGCAATAAAGTTTTTAAAATTTGAACATTTATCATGGCTTTCAATTACCCCCCAACAAATACACTAGAGTTGCCATATTTTACAGAAGAAAAGAATAAATTTGCAAACCTGCAGGAAAGTAGGATTAGAAACTCAGAATTAATAACAAAAAATTAGTTAAAAATAATGTCAAGAAGTTTATTCTTTTCATTTACATGTATAATGTTTCTTCAACATCAATGGAAATTATTTTTCATTTAAAAATTAAGTCATAATTTATTTACAACAATAGTTCTCACCAAGGAACTGTTTTACCACCAGGAGATATTAGACAATGTTTTGGGAACATTTGTGCTTCTCACAGTAACAAGGGTTGCTACTGCTATCGATTTCTTGGAGCCCAGGGATCCAGTAGACCTGCTGTCCTAAATGGTGCTCTTAAATGAGAAGCATTTATATTAATACTGACAAAATTGAGGGACACCATAAAAATCAGAGGAAGGAAAAAGAGTTTTTAACAAAGATTGATAAAGGAAGCATTATTCACAAATCTAAAATGTGAAATTATTCTAATAATTTGTTGTGCTACTGGGCTAAGAATTGATGGAAGAATCATTGAAAAATTTTACTGACAAAATATTTTTACTGAAAAAGGTAAAACAATATTGTAAATGAAGTTTCTAGTTAGACCATAAGTGCCAGGAGCATTAAAAATACCATATATTTGAAAGAATACCATATATTTTTAGGAAGTGATCCAAATAAATTGCCAAACATTCAAAAAAGGATTTGTGTAAACACTGTTAATGAAACTAATAAAAATTATAAAATGACCTGAAATGTCCCTATATAATTGCAAATAATACAAAAAGAGAATAATGTAAGAAATTTAAAAATAAGTTAAATGCATTAGGGATGTATTTTACAAATTTACCTACTTCCTAATCTTCTAGATTTTTGCCTTCACATTGTTTGGTCCATAATGATGCACTAAGGGGGCCCATCTGTCCACATCCTTTCTCAGAGGACCTTCACTATGATAAACACACTCTCCATACCTCCTCACCTCTTCATATCTACCTCTAATCCATTAATACTTGAACATTTCCTAACATGTCATATGTTGTGAGCCTACAGAACACTTTTTCACATTAATTGCCAAATTAATAATTATACTATACATATATATATATATATATATATATATATATTATATATATATTTCTAGGGTATAGTATGATTTAAGAAAGATTTGATCATGTTTTTCTCAACTTTTTTCTCTGGTGAGAATGTTAAATATCACTGTTTTTGTACTTTTATAATACACATTAATATCAATTGTCATCATCATATAGCTCAGTGGAAACTTCGTCCTCCAGTCTGAGACTTTGTGCCTTTCCTGCCTCAGTCTCTGCTACCATTTTTTCTCTTTCCTGTTTCTATGAAATTGACTTTTCATGTTCCACATACAAGTGAGATGATACGGTATTGTCTCTTTGTGTGTGCCTGGGCTATTTGTATAAGCATAATGTCCCTGGATCTACCCATCTAATCACAAATGATGCTTTTCCTTATTTCTTTAGGCTCCATAGAATTCTGTTATGTGTGTATGTACTACATTTTCATTATTCTTTCATCAGTTGATGGACACTGTGGCTGCTTCCATGTCTTAGATGTTGTGAATAATGTTGAAGTAAACATGGAATTGCAGATATCTCTTGAAAATACCAATTTCAGTTGCTTTAAATATAAACCCAGAAGTCAGGTTCCTGGATCATAAGATAATTTTTTTTTACTGTTTTGAGGAAATTCCACACTGTTTTCCAAAATGGCTGTGCTAATTTACATTCCTCTCAGGAATATTCAAAGATTCCCTTTTCTGTACATCCTTAAAAGTATATTTTAACATTTGTCTTTTTACAATTGATACATGACATTTGCACATATTATGACTAACAGCCATTCGAACAGGCATATAGTTATATCTCATTATAGCTTTAATTTTACTTATTTACTACTAAAGAGATTGAGCATTTTTTCTTCATAAAGTTGTTGAGCACTTATATCTCTTCTTTGGAGAAATGTCTGTTCAGTGTTTGCCCGTTTTTAAGCCAAGTTGTTTATTTTCTTGCTGTGGAGTAATTTCAGCCTTTTCTGTATTTTGGTGATTAGCTACTTTTCAGATATATGATTTGCAGAGAGATTCTCATAATCCGTAGTTCTTTCTTCATCCTGTTAGTTCTTTACCTTGCTGTGCAGGGGCTTTAGAATTTGGTGAAATCTCACTTGTTTACTTTGCATTTCTTGCCCATTCTTCTAGAATCCCATCAAAGGAATGTTGCTCAGACCATTTTTCATGAAGATTTACCCCGTTTTCTTGTACTAGCTTTAATTTCAGTTCTTATGGTCCTCTTTTATCTGTTTTACTCATCATGTGAGATAAAGGTAAAATTTCTTTCTTCTATATGTGGATATCCAGTTTTACCAAAACCTTTTATGAAAGATACTACCCTTCTTCCACTGTGTATTCTTGATGTCTAGGTCAAGAATGAATTGACCATAAATACTCTGATTTCTAGTATTTCAGTCTTGTTCCATTGGATTGTGTACATGTTTTGTTTGCCAAAATCATGCCATTTTGATTACAATAGCTTTGCAATGTGTTTTGAAATCAATACGTCTACAGCTCAGGGACTGAGGTGTCTCTAGCTTTGTTCACTTTGTCAAGATTGCTTTAGATGTTTTGGTCTTTCTCATTCTGTATAAATTTTATAATTTCTTTATCTACCATTGTGAAAAACAACATTGAAAGTTTTATAGAATATACATTGCATCTGCAAATTCTTTGAATACCATAGGCTTTTAACAATATCATTTCTTTCCAACTGTGAACATAGGATAACTTAGACTATATTTTAATTGGAGTTTGAGAAAAAGTGGAACCGATACAGTAGGAGTGTTAAAGTTAAAGGAGCGTTACTTGCGGTACTTGTTAAAGAGACAAAGTCAAGCACATATTTAACACTGGCTGATGGAATGGATAATCTGAAGCAGGAGAGAGAGCTTGGGATCAATGTTAAAAGCAACAATCATATGTGGTAATTGATATCCAAGGAGTAGGAGTAGGATCAATGGGTGGAAAATTACTAAGAGGAGAAATCAACAGATTCTTACTAAAATGACTCAATAGGAGTCTTGTGGAAGACAGGCCAGACCAATCAGATATCATCTGAGGAAGACTAGAGGGTGAGCATTTTAATGAGGCTAAGGTCAGGCCACATCATTAAGCTGACTTAGTAGGATTCCTGATTAAACTGAACTCTACAATGAAGGACCAAAATCCCAAAGGTTAGGGCTTAATTAAACAAATATTGCCTAGAAACCTGCCTGGAGTTTGGTCACGAAACTTAAATGATGCAGTCTGACTCCATAGTACTTATAAAATCTTGATCAGAATATGCTGACAAAAAATAAAGTTCCCACATTTTCATCATCAATGATCATTATTTTATCAAAAATATTTGAGTTGTGCTTGACTATGATCTAATTAATAAATGCATATATCATGTAATTATTTATTCTACTACATTTAAAACCAACTATATTTCATGTTAAATCAGATTATATACAGTGGTAGTCAGCAGCAGATCCAAAGTACAACCTCTTTAAAAATATGAAGCAAATCTAGTAAAATCTTATTTGTTTGATATCATCAAGATTTATGGTTTAATTAGAACACTGTTAAATGGGAAGTCATAATAACTAAAATGCATTCAAGTATAATGTAAATAATTTTACCTTAATTATGTAAATTGGAATTTACATTTATATTTTTACACTGTGTGGACTCATTTACCCAGAAAAATTATAAGCTATGAGGTCTAGCATTGCTTGAGCAAAAACTAAATACCATCTAGATTTCTAAGATTCTTTCAAAATTTTGTCATTATTTAACCTAACTCTGAACTTGCAATATTTTTTCAGTGATTTGCATGTTTTAAGTCATATTTCAACAGTATTCATAATTTTATTGTGTTTAAATGGTATAGAAAAAAGTAAATTCAGAAGAAAAACATTTGAGAGAAAACCAAGCTGACTTTTGAGAACCAGAGAGTCATCTTAGAAAAGAAGTGAGCAGGTATACCAGAGAATAATCTACTAACCTTAAAAATTTAGACACAATTGAGCATTAGTCAGCATGTCTTAAAAAGAAAATAGAAAAATCTTCACAGTGAGTCGTTACTTAAAGGTTTCTACTCTAGCAATAATAACAGCCAACCACTGCTGAGGACTTATTTTCCTTGACCTGAGCGCTTTATATATATTCTCTTTTAATCATGACAGTGACCCTGGAAGTAATTTCCATTTTGCAGATGAACAAGTAGGACTGTAGAAGTGTTAGAGAATTCACCCAAGAGTAACTACAGGGTTAGGGAATTTTGAGCAAAACTGTCTCACTTCAGAGACTGCATGATTGACAGGAAGTTAAATCACAAAGTTTCCTTGTTCTTTATATAGATAGATAGATAGATAGATGTAGATCGATATATAGTTTTTATGCAGCTATTTACATAGTTATATATGTAGTTTTAACACTTCCTGAGACATTTATTTGTTTTCCAAGTTTACCTAATTTTTCTGGTTTTTTAAGTAATGTTTTCACAGTAAAAAAAAGAATCAGACTATGCAGACAAACTTGGAGACAATAATTATCACCAATCCGCTATTACATATAATATTAGCAAAATACCAACTCTGTGCTTCTATAGATCAATCTTCATCTTCAGAAAGTATGAGCTTTCCAAGCCTCAAGTGATCATTCCTAGGAAAGGTTATGGTTCATCTATTTTCTTTAAGGTGCTAACACATAGACCAGTGAACTATAGAAGATAGGTTGCCTGAGTTTCCATAAAATGTCAATCCCTAGTTACTAACCATTGACAAAGGTTTATGTTATAAAGCAAATTATATTCAAATCATGGAAATGTGTAGAAAATGGATTTCACATAAACAGATACAGTATCAATTTTATGTGTATACTTACCATAAAATGAGTAGTTTCTGGAAATGATTAAAGATAGCAATTTGACAAAGCTAATGTTTGAGTCAGACCTAGAGGCAGTTTTTTTGAAAAGTGTATATTGGGTAGAGGATTTCTGTTTACTTTGTCATAGAATGGGTTTGTTTAATGACTAGTAGTGGAAATTAGTAGGAGAATTGTATTGGTGCTATGAAGCTAAAGAAAACAAAACAGAAATATGAATTATAACAAGATCTGTCCACATGCAGAAAGCCTTGCTTAAAAATTCAGATATTGTAATCATTTGAGATTTGTAATTTCACAAAGCAGAACATGCAAAATATCTTGTTACTCAGAAATTTGCCAACAACTGAAGCTGTCAAAAATAAGGAATAAAGGCTTCTATAAGTTGCCTTTACATTAATTTATTACCACAATTAAACTAGTTTTACCAGCTAGAATTGTTTTGGTCTCATCCACGTGACTGAATCAGTGAGTCACAAAATAAAGATTTCTGAGTTCCATTTTTACTATGTGGCAGCTGAGAATTTGAACAAGAATTTTGTCCAATTCCTTTTATACACATAAAAATTAAATTTAAAAAAGTCTACCTTATTTTAGCAATTAGTGTTTCATTAATGGACAGAATTTACTAGCAGTTATAACAAAGCTGTAATTCACTATAAAGTTTATAGAAGATAAAATGTCATTTTTTTTTTTAAATGTCATTTTATAAATGTATTTTCACACTGTATCATTTATTTTCCCTTTAAGAATTATGGAAACATGGTAGATGAAGTTCAATATGTCTTAATTTATCAAATAATAACTCACCTATTTTGTTATTGAAAACTTGTAGAATACCTTTGAGTTCAGTGGCTATCTCTTCTAAATGTCCTTGATAAATTCATTATCTTACTCTCTGAAAGATGAAGTCCTCTTTAAAGATCAAATTCTGATTCTCCTACACAGCTAAATCAGTTGATGACTTCACTTTTTTAAAAATGGTATTTTAACATAAGAAGTTTCACCAGAAGGTAGTTCTCTGAACTTGCCATTAATCTACCTGTATTGGCCATGTGCTCTATCCCACTCTCCTCTAAATCCCACCCCCGCCTCCTTCTCAGAGAAATCACTTACTATGAACAACTTCCTGCCCTTCTTCATCAATTTGGCTGTCTTTAGTTGTGATTTCTCACTACTATTCATACATAATATCCCAACATTAAAGATTAAAAAACCTTTGCTCCATCTCACCATTTCATCAAATTTAAAGATATCTAAAGCCTTACCCTTACACCTCTGTTTTCTCAGGTCACTCGTTTCTAAGTCAAACTATCAAAGGTTGAAGGATTCTAGACATGATTTTAGCATGTGTATAAAGCATTAAAATCTTAGCACGAAGTGGCCCTGAATCAAGCCCAGCAGTTTTCTGTAGCTGTTGGTTTCAAGCAGGAGCCTAAAGTGGTATCTTTCTATGCTCTGTTGGCCATTTCAGAGCTTCAGAAATGTAATGGTCAATTCATTAGAAAGTAACAAATAACCAAATAAATTTTACGAGAAGACTTCAAGATGGCGACCGGGTAGACAGCGAAGAGAGAACCTCCCAGAGGAATGCCACTCAGACAAAGGAATATAGGAATATAGCAACATGTGAAGGACAGAAGGGAAATAGGTGGGTATCCTGAACTCAGGAAGGATCTCAAATGGGAATTGAAGCCCTCAGAAAGACTAAGCAAAACCTCTGCTGGAGGAAAGGATCGGAGATCCACCATGGTGCAGTCAGAGGGAAAGCAGTAGGAGGAAGTCACCGCTCCAAGCACACCCATGGCCCGCGCCCTTGTTCCGGCATTCACAGCTTCAGCTTCAGAGTCCCATGCTCATGGAAGCCTCCCAACTTGGCCAGGGGAGAGCAGAGTTCTGATAGCTGGTCCAGGGCTGGAGAGAGGAGGGTGCAGCCAGGAAAGGAGGCAATGGCGGTCAGGAACAGTTGTCGAACCCAGTGTGAGAATGAGAGTTTGCCACAGCCACTGGGGCAGAGTCGCTACCCTGCGGCAACCTTCCTAATCAGTGCCTGGAGAGAATCAATGCAACTAGTACACAGCCCACCACGCCTGCCTCTGTGCCTGCCTTGAGACGGTGGCCCCCTGCCTCTCTGCTGGGTGAGCGGCTACTGGTGGAGAGCACTGGGGAACCTCAGCAGTGAGCTGTGGTGCTCCCAGGGGTCTGGCCGAGGAGTGAATGGGGGCTCCAGCACCACAACGGGAGAGAGATGCAGATGGAGGTGGATTGCTTGGCTCCACGCCCTTCTCACTCCACCACCAGGCAGGAAGCATGAGCTGGGTTGCCAGGACTCAGCTCCCACCCTGAACTCTCTCTGGGAGCACCTTGAGACTCGGTGGCTTGAGCAAGCACCACCTGTTCCTGGCAATAATGGGATGAATCCATGGTCTTCAGGACTCACCCCAAACTATTAATGTGAGCACCAAGAGGGTCTCCTTACAGCTTGCACATATGAACCTTGCATGAACTCATAGCAACAAATTAGATGAAAAGCAGCAGACTGGGAGTCTGAAAAATAACAACATACTCTATACAGCAGACCCGAGAAAATCCTCCAACCCTATTGTAGAACTAATCTTTAAACTCAGTTCATACCCTGAACTAACACAGTAAGAATAGGCCTGGGAGATTTCAAGCCCTTGTACCAAGCATCGTAAGTTCATCCATTGCCCAGCTACAAGGGGTGGGGAACAGTAATATTGTAGATCAGGAGGAGGGAGGAGGAGAAGAAAGGGCCTCTGGCATCGAAGCAATGGGAAAGAGCCAAATGCATCACCGAGGGCACCCTGATGGGGGTGCGTGCCTCGTGGCTGCTCCACCTTGGGCCCCACAGCTGCTCCGCTGAGGGCCCCATGGCTGCTCCACTGTGGGCCCTGCAGCTGCTCTGCTGAGGGCCCTGCAGCTGCTCCTCTGTGGGCCCTGTGGCTGCTCTGCTGTGGGCCCTGCTGAGGGCGCCCCATGGACTGGACCCACGCCCACCCATAGCACGGCGATGGGGCAGAGCTGGGCAGTACACTGTGAGCATAGGTGCTTTTCCACCTCCGACCATGGCAGTTTGTATACACCCATGTGTGCTATAGTACGGTCTGAGGCAGCTATATCTCTACCCAAGGCGAGAGTCCAGGGGTGTAGATAAACCCAGGAATACAGTTATTATCACAGGGAGGATGACTGGCTGAGTGGTAGGGCAACAGAGATGAGAGAGGAGAAAACTGAATGATCAAATGGGCCATCATCTGTGTAACTGAGTAACATGTGAAGGTAACATTATGTAGGATAGCATCCAGAGCTAATTCCCTTCTATGTTCTCTATAATTTGTATTTCCTAAATCATTTTTGTATTAACAGAAGTGAAGATAACTTTATATTATGCAGCATCCAGTGCTGATTCCCTGCTATCTTTATAATTTGGTATTTCCTTTAATGTTTATGTGTGAACAAATGTGAAGATAACATTATGTAATACAGCATCCAGTGCTAATTCCCTACTATGTTCTGTATAATTTTGTATTTTCGATATTGTTTATGGCTTATTCTGGTTCATATGTCTCCATTCTTTTGTCTTTAAAATAAAAAAATACAATAAAAAATAAAATAAAATCAGCATGAATACACAAAGAGGGTGGCTGAGTATTGTATTTTTTAACATTTAATCATGTAATACAAAACGAATTTATCTGACTGCCTTTCAAGGTTTTCATCCAATCTCTTGTCTTCTTATCCCAAAGGAATGAATTATCATCCTGCACAAATATAGTGACTGACACACACATATGTTCATAATTAAAGAAATAATAGAAACTGACTTTGTGGGAAAGGAGAAATATGTTGCTCTGTGTGTCCAGTTACTGAACATAATTTTTCCAATCACCTCCTAAGTCCTGTTTAAGAAAAAATAACTACTGAGAATAATAGTGGTAATAATAATAGCCTATTGTGAAAAGTCCAATGAATGAATTATAAAAATGCTATTCCATAACTGCACTGTGATTATAAAAAGCACTGTATGCAAAATTATCCATAAGCCATAGTATAAAGCAAAAATTGTGTTATTGAAATATTCAATATAATACTATTCTAGATGCAAACTGGAAAATAACTGCATTTTAGTACCACAGCATTTATTAAGAATTATGGAAATGTAGTTGATGACATACTGGTTTAATATACCATTTAAAACTTTAATAGTATTTCATTTTAAGTAATGAAACCATTGCCTATGAGCATAATAGTCAGAATCATCTTTAGGAATGTCTTTTAGACAAGTTGTAATGATGCTTTTAAAAAATTTACTGATGATAGATTAACTTTGTTCTCAGCACTTTGAAAACCTGACTACAGTTGTAATTTTTTCAAGGTTGTTTCTTCATTACAAATTCCAGTACATATGCAAGAAATGCATTTATAAGAAACCACATGATAGAAGAATTTAGGAGTGTGACAGATATTGAGAACTGCAATTCAAATACGTACAACACATCATAAACGCACCGTAATTTTAAAATCATAGTTTTATGCCATAGAAATCTTAAAAGGGAGGCATAATGTAAACACCTCTCTGCATTGCATATTCTTGAAATGTAAAATTTTATGTATTTTTATTTTTGGAATTATTTTTTGTTGCTACATAGCTTTAAAGCAAGAAGAATTTCTTGTCAAATAATTGGCCAGAACATTTAGTTTATTTTCAATATATTTAATGAATACATTTATGATGAAACATTTTAACAACTTTACTGGGGCTATAATTTATGCAGAGTAATTTGAATTACTTTAATTAAAGGTTCAGTGAGTTTTAACAACTGGTCCACCTGGTTTACCATTGCCCCAATCAACTTACAGGATGTTTCTTATGTGTAAGCATCTTTTGGTCCCTTAGCAAGTCTTTTTTCATGCCCATCACTGTGAACAATGCCAGACAACTACCTGTCTATTTTAGGTCACTATGGACTAGTTCAAACTTTTCTGAATTGTATACAAAGGGACTTAAATAGAAGACACTAGTTCAATTATTGAACTACTAAACCAGGTATCTGGTTCAATTATTTTAAGAAGGGCCCATATTGATTGGGATTCCATATGTCCTTCCACTTCATTGAGGAGTAGTTTTCTCATATATGAATGTATAGTAAGTTTTACCTAGTTTTCTTCTGATGGACATGGGCTACAACCTAAGTTTTTCTATTATGAATAAAGTTTCCAAGACTTCTGTGAAGATTTTAAAACACAGATTTTCACGTCTATTGGTTATACACCTGCAGGTACCATTCTGCCTTAAAGCATAAGTGTATGGCTAATTGTGTATGAAATCACAAAACTTGTTTTCAAAGTGGTAGCTGCCTTTTATACAATCAACTCCAATCTGCAAGAGTCCTACTTGAAATTTATATTCATCAGCATCTAGGGATATCAGTCTGTCCAGTTTTAGCCCTTTGAGATATGCATAATAGATACAGTTATGATTTAATTTACATTTTCCACGTGCTTCTTTTGTTCTGTGTATATTTCTCTTGTGAGACATCTAATTTGATGTCTAAAACACTGCTTATTTTATGTTGCAATTATCTGTTAGTTTGGGTCCTTCAAAAAGCAATTGTCAGGATGGGATTAGAGATACAAGACATTTATGGGGAAAATGCTTGGGCAAACGAAGTAGAAAGGCCCAGAAGAAGCAGATAGACTTTTTCAGACCACTATCCCGTACTGACACACCTGTGAAAGAAGAGGGATTGGAAGGAAAGAGAATGGGGCAGGAAGAATTTCAGACCATAACACCATCTTGAAACAAGTTAGAAGCGTTGGCAGAGAATATTCAAACCAAAGTAACCCAGGATGCTTTGGTTTGTCAACAGGATGGGCCTTGGCTCTCCATCTCTGCCTGACGTAGCCTGGAGGGAACATTGCCTCCCTGTAATGTGGAGGTGGCGTTAGAATGACAGCAGCTGAAGTGGGCAGCCAATTACACATTTGCCACGCTGTCACAGCCACTACACACTGCTATACTCCATGTACCTACTTCCTGTAGATTCAAGCAATGTCCATTCTGTGGCTTCACCTACCACCAACCTCCACCTGTCACTGAAAAAGGTAAAAGAGAGAGATTAGTGGAAATGCGCTGTTACCCAATTGATAATTTAACTTCCAGGCCAGTGGTAGTCCTGTTTTACCTGCATTATCCATTTTGAAATATCCTCATCCTCTGTTCTTACACTGGCACATGTGGTGCCTTATATGGTGGATCAAACATTTATCTCCAAGGGGTCCAAGCCTCAGCAATTACATTCATTTCAGAGCAATATTCCTGCATATATTCATTCACTTACACTGAGGTCTGATAGTATTTGGAGGTGTCCAATATCTTACTTGCATTCTGCTGATATACCTCCCTGCTCTTGTGGTATAGAAGAAATGTAACTTCTTTCTGCTAATCTGAGTCCAGTGCCCCAACTCTTTTTCTGACCAGCAGGTACCTGGTTACAAGAAGTCTAAAGAATCCTGGAAGCTACCATAATGTATGGCCCAGTAGGATCCTTGATGACTCTAATGAGAGTGTGTCCCACCAAGGACCACAACCGTAGCCCAAAAAGTACCAGAGTTTTGGTTTTGAATAACACAAACTCTCCTAGTCTTACAGATTAATACCATAAAAGACAACTTCTGATTTTCACCCCTTATTATTATCTTTGTAAATGGAGAAAACGCACTATACAAAGTACCTAGTTTAATGTCTAATCAGGAAGGATAACTTCAATATTTCTGGGCATTATGTCTGAGCAAGCATGTCAACTCTGCACTCAGAAGGCTGTTCCCAAAGTCTATGGAGTATGCTGCTGCTGGGTAGTGTGGAACGTGATATAAACAATCAGGGACCTCATGGTCATACAGTCCCTGGAGGTCTGAGCCAGTGTGCTAAAGCAGAAGCAAGAATATAGGTTATGAGTATTAGAAAGAAGATCTAAAACTCTATAGAAAGATGTTACATTCTTAGTAGAAAATATTAATTTGCTAAAAAAATTTATTGAAATTATTTAGTTTAGCAGAAAGCAGTGTGCAAGAGCAAGATACAAAAGTTTGTTGCATTTTGATATGTTGACACCAAATAATTAAAAGTTATAATAAAACTATCACATACAATAGCATAACATGCATCAAACATTTTGAAATTTGTAACACAATATGTGTAAGAAATATACAGTCAAAACTGTAGAATAGCCTTGGAAGACGCTAAGTCAAAAACCCTAATAATAGAGATACATAATATTCCTGAATTTGAGGACAATAAAAAGCTCGTTTTTCCTCAATTAATCTGTAGATTCAATTCAGTCCAAATCCAAACCTCAGTAGAGCTTTGTACTTAATTTTTTTTCATGTTTTCCAGAAACTGACAAGATAAAATGATAATTTACATGAAAATGCAATCTACAACTGCTAATGGATTTAAAAGTTAGGAAGATATTGGATTATTCATATGAACTCATTTCAGAAATATTATAAAGTATAACGCAAGCCAGTCCAATACTGGCATAAGTTTAGACATATGGAACAAAGGAACAATAGAAATGATATGTAAAAATTTAACTTCAAATGAATCATAGGCACATATTGAAAATTTAAAGCTATAAATCTATAAGAAAACATTGGCAAAAAATTTGACCTTGGTTTAGACAAATATTTTATACATTGAAATATTGAAAAGCATGAATAGCAAAGTGTAAAGTCTATTATTTCAAGTTTTGAAACTTCCCCTTTTGGAAGACTCTGTAACTGCAGATGCAAGAAAATGCCCTTCACTGGGTAAAAGTCTTATATTCAGAATAAAGAATTCTTTCTAGCTTATGAAGAAGAAAATAAAACAGTATGAAAAAGGAACTCTTTCTAGTTTATTAAGAAAATACCATATTGCGAGAAGAGAAAGATAGACATATAACAGGGAGACACATAAATGCCAAAAAATCCTTAAAAATTTGACCAACTTATTAATAATATGGAAATGTAAATCAACCAGAATGAGAAGCCTCTACACATGCTATAGACTGATTAAAGTGTAAAAGGCAGGTGAAACCAGTTGTTGGTAAGGACTATTGGTCAGAATATAAGATGACGCAGTCACTTCGGAAACTATTTTACCAATTCTTTATAAAGTGAAACATGTACTTAAAAAAATGATTCACCATGTTTAGAGATTTAGGCAAGAAAAATAAGCACACAGGTAGAACCGCAAAGTGGTACCAACATACTTCAACTTGTTTCTACATTCATGCATGAATAAACACTGACACATCCATATGAGGTTATACTATTCAGCAATAACAAGAAAGTACTGATATTATGACAACAAAGACAAATCACTAACTAAAACATTCTGAGTGAAAGAAGCAATACACCAAAGACACTGCATTGCAGAACTTCATGTACAATGACTTTATAGGAAATAAAATTATAGTGGTACCTCAATTCATGAACTTGGTTCTCTTTCCAATTTCTGTTAGCAAATAGAACTGGCTGAAAACCTGATCAAATGTCCCCTTAAGGTCAATACTGAACCTAACCACTGAATTTGATTCGGTTGTCCAACTCGGGGTATGATCAGAACCATGGAGAGACTCAAGTTAGTGAAGTGGGGTACCATTGTACTGTGCACAGAGAACAGCACCACCAATGTTGCAAGAGGTGAAAACAGGTGTTGACTGTAAAGGAAACAGAGAAAATTTGAGATCGCAGCTATTTTCTACATCTTTGATTCTGATGGCACTTGTATGGCTATGCACAATTTGTCTAAACATGCAATTGTTGAATTTTTCTAAACATGTCATATGTCATTAATTATGACTTCAACCAAAGGTGGATTATCAGTATTGACACCATGAACAAAAATGAGGATTTCAATTTAGCTAGACATGATGAAAGAATAGAGAATACACCCTGGAATTCTTGCCTAAGTTCAAGTGGCAAGAATACTTGTCCAGTGGTTTACAGCTCTCATGTGGTTTGTGACTTCATTTGTCACTGATACCTATGTAGGTTCCTGAAAGTAGGCCCAGAGCAGAAAACAGAGAAACCCATCACTCTAGGAAGGATGGATTTTTGTCTTTATAACTGTCCTAGTTCAACAATTTAATTTCCTGTCTTCCTGTTCAAATTATTGGAGCTCATGTACAAGAACCTTAACTATTGGTTTATAGTTGAAACCAAAGAAGGACAAGAATTGAAAATCATAGTCATCATATCAAATCTGGCACTAAACAGTTATGCGTTACAAGAAGACAATTTTATATCTGAGTCAAACTTGCTTTATAAAATCCAGGGTGGAACTAATTGTTTTCAACATTTTAAACACTACTTGTTAACGGTGTTGCTTACCAAGTTGAACTTACTAAATAATAATTTATTTAAATGTTCATGTTGATGAATGCAAATATACAAGAAGAGCTTCTAATATGTGATGAATTTCATATTTAAATGAGATAACTACACACAAATGCAAGGAAAATAGTCTGAAAAGCCTTATTACAGATAAATAGGCAATTTCCATTAGTGATTTTGTGAAGGGGTGTGGAAAAGGATATAAAAAGAATTAAGATGTTTTATGCACATGTACCAACTCTCCATGATGAATATAATCATTATGGACTGCAAACATGTACTAATAAAAATAAAAATTAAAAACCAATATTGAAAACCAGTTATAGAACTCCCATTACTAATTATTGCATCCCGTTATTTCTCCATCTGTGCATTCATACTTACATCTAATCCCTAAAGAACTGCCCCCAAATTTATTATTTGCTTTTATATTGCTTTATTGCTCTTCAAAGCTATATTAAAACAAAATTTCCTGTGCAACTAATAGAATATAGCATTTTTAATACAGCAGAATTGCTAGTTTTCTGTAAATAAGAAAAAACTAAACCAATAAAAATCCAACTGTATGTTTCTAAAGCAGACACCCTCTAAAAGCTGATCAGAACTGTTTTGCCTTTGATTATTTGCTGTTTCCTAAACGATGTTTAGGTATAGCATTGATTTTGTCCACAGTTTCAAATTTCATCACAGAAAAGCAACCCTGGAAGGATTTTACAATATCTTCCATGCATCTCATAAGTGTACGCTTTCCATATTCCATAATATCTCTGTGTTTTTTTCTTTCTTTTCATAAATAACTAAATATCTCTGGTTTGTCTTTCTTTTCATAAGTTCTATATGCTTATCATGATAAATATAGAAAATCAAATATAAAGGCGGAGAGCATTCCAAATAGAAATTTTCTATGAATTACATGACTATTTCTAGGGGTTTGGAAGTATGTGAATGTTTTTAAGAAGTAACTGAAAAGTGAAGCAAGACTACTAAGAAGCCTCCATTATGATGACCAGTGCTCCCCCTTCCTAGTAATTTTTTCTCTTGTGAAATCTTCTTCAATAGACATAATGTTTGCAGTCCATGAACAGAACACAGCATAAGTAATGCAGGGACACTTCTGCAATTCGCTTCTGTCTTACTTGATCCCTCCTGCTCTCTTAATATCTTGTTTGGATCATAGCCAGCTACCATATTTTTCGCTGCACTATGGAGAGGCTGAATAGCAAGAAATGAATTGAGCAAAGCGTGCAACTAAAAGTCACCAAAGATCTAACACCTATCAGCAGGCATGTAAATGAACTTGGAAAAGGAACTTCTGAGGCCTCCCAACAACTAGATGAATCATCTAGAAGGTAAATCCTCTTACAGTTAAACTTCGAAACGACTGCAACCCTGGCCATCACAGTCACTGCAGCCTTGTGAGAGAAACTGCTCCAGAGGCACACAGTGAAGTTACACACAGATTCCTGACCCACAGAAACAAAATAAAATGCTAAATATGTATTAACTAAAGTTGCTGAGTTCTGGGGTAATTTGCTACACATCCACAGGACACCACTACAATGCAGAGTGCCCAAGTCACATGGGCATTAGCCAAGTCCATTTCTGTACTAAAGAGACTGAAAATTCATTGGTTTTATTCAAGTGTTTTGTACCAAATAAGAAAAACAGTATTTCAGCCAGATTCCTTATTTTTTTCAATTGCTCTACCTGGAGTTTAGCTAATCTCAACCCTTCTGTGCAACCTTATTGTTTTGGGTATTCTACCAATAAAGTCTTGGTTCATTTTTTGTAAATATGCAGAGAGGGACAAATTTTTAGAGGATTTATTGTAGTTACACATAATTAGAAAAATTAAGTACACATCTGGAAATGTACTTGAAAATTTCTATCTTCTAGCTTTCTTTTTCCAATCACTTGGACATAAAACACAATACTGTCAAGAGAAAACAGTAAGGACAAACGAAGATTCATTATAAGGTTGGGTGATCAGATATTCTAGGCTTATACACAATGACTGAGACAAATTGGTACCAGAGTACACTGGGAGCTTACAACTTTTCAAGATACTCTCTGCTCGCCAAATAATGTGTAATGTATCTGTAGCAAAGTGGTGTGCTTTGGGAATCACCAAAGCAAAAATGCCTTGTCTCACTCTTACCATCAGATCCTTAGTACTTTTAAGAAGACTTTCGCACCAGCAGCCTGCGTACTCATTTCTACTGGAGACGCTATCAACAGACTGGACCAATCTCTGAATTGAATTATACTCCCATTTATCACTGTGACCTTGGACACCAGTTTCTCATCCCTTAATTTTGCATCTACATTCTGTCCTTCCTCAAACTCAGCCATTTTAAAAATATAGCATAACTACTTTCATGTTTTGTATAAACGTTTTATTTACCTCTACCTCATAAAAAAGAATTATTAATGTCTTATTATGAAGACATGTTAACATTACTGTAGTGTTTATAAGGTTTCGTCATTTCATACGAAATGTGTGTGTCTCTGTGTGTGTGTGTGTGTGTGTGTGTGTGTGTGTGTGTGTGTGTGTACCTATAAACTCCTCGATAATGGGAGTAATTTCTGAACCATTTTAAAGTTTACATGAAAATATGACGTGAAATTTAGGGCACTTGTGGAGAGTTTCCCTGCTCATACCTTTTTGTCCTGTTTATTCCTTTCCTCTACCACTGCAATCCCTTCTACATTCCAGTGTTTTTTTCTATTTTTCTAAACAATTGTTTGATTCTGTGTAGAACAATTACCTTCTTAGCTTTCTTTTAGAAAGGTACACCAACTTGCATTTTCAGAGTACAGAACTGGAATAACTGTACATATACTTTTCTTACCAACAGTGCTCCTTTAGTCACCTAAATGCTGGTGTGTGGATTAACTACTGACAACTCTTTTCGTCATCACTCACAAACTGTCTAATTACTGGTCATGATCCTGTTATTATTGGTTCAAGGTTGTCTGGAGCAATATTTATTTGCTTAGTTACTCCCAAGCTGATTGACTTTCCTTCTATGTTCTGACTGTGATTCCTGCCTTCTCATAGGCACTAAATCTAGACGTTTACCAAAAAATTACCTAGCGTGATTGTGTATGTCTTTGTGTTCTTCTCAGGTTATTTTTAGTCCATTAGTACATTCTACAAATACGAGGGGTGAAATATTATAGGTGTATTCATTTTTATTAGGAAAAATTGATGTGATCAAAAATGTCTTAGCTATTTTTAAATTTAGCATGTTAAAAATGTCATGTGCCTTCCAATTAAGCAATTAGGTTATGAAAATTATAGCATGAATCTTGTACTTCACATCATTTTTTTCTCAGTAGGGAATATTGCAATTGACATTCAGGCAAAATAGGGAAGAGTACATGAGACACGGGCCAGCACAAAGAAACAATTTACTAACAAGCACATTATATTACACACTCCTCTAACATTTAACTGAAACATCATTTACAGAAATATGGGGAAATAGGAAGCAAGGGGTTTTAGATTTTAGAATAAATTATTTGAGAAGAAAGATTTTGGAGCTATATATGTACGCTGTGTGTGAGTGTGATGATTAGATAGATACACGACAGATGATAGACAGACAGACAGATATTAAAGTCGGGTAAATACTCATTTCTCTCTGCCCTCCGGAGAAATTCACCTTGATTTTATTAAGTTTTGTTAAATCTGAGGCCACAGGAACATGACTGATAACTCCTACTGGAGTCTGAAGAGCTCTGGCAGTGCCGCTTCTCCCTGACTGCATTCAGGGCCGTGGGGCTGGCAGCGATTTCCTGAGCAGCATGAGATGCTGGGAGAAGAAGCGTAAATGCTGCTCGGAGATCTGTGCTTAAAGGAAATCCCTAACTCCGAAGGAGGCAAATTCAGGCTTAGCTGGTTTTGTTTGATGCCTTGAAGTCTATCATGTTTGTAAGATGTGGGGTTATTTTCTGACAGATAGGGGTGGCTTGTCAGTTCTCAGTAGTGACACTTTGTAAGTCTCTCACAGTGGTAGCACAATAACTTATGTGTAGTTAAAAAATATTTGTTTCGCTGATTTTAGACAAACCCCAGGATTTCCCTCAACATTTGAGCTACACATGCCATGCAGGAGAATCGTATGTGTTTTGTTCTATTACTCATTCCATCCCATAAAGTATTTTAGTACAGTTGGGAATTCTGTAATATTTCAGTATTGTATTTTAGTCTCACATCTCTATTATAGCACTTAACCATAGTTTTACTGAAATTACCAGACTCAACTAAGAAACTGAAAACTCTCAGGCATAACACATATATCATTTATTTTCCTGTTGCCAACAATTTGTCTCTTCCATACATAGAGTGAAATATGTATTTCTATTGAAAGAAAAAAACCAGTGACTAGTTATGCATTCAGGTAAATATTTATTTCTATATTTGCATACCTTACACACATTGATGTTTTTGCATTGATAAGATTCCTATATATGAAAGTATTATTTTTCTCAAAGTTTTAAAAATGGTAGCAGTTTACACACAGTATAAGTGATGTAAATATAAATAAATGGAGGATATGTATCTTATGACAATGAGTATTTCCATATTGTAATTATGAAAATATTCATAAACACAATTGCTTTTGCACACTTGCTTAATTGCAAATAATAGCATATTAAATGCCAATGAATCATACTGAACTAGAAAAATTTCACATTTCATCTACTGCTAAAATAAATTTAGGGCAAATATACATATGGTCAGCTTGAGATAATTATTTCAGACCAAAAAAGTACAAATAAATGATAAAAACAAGTTGTAAATACCAACAGCCACAAATTTATGCACCAATATAAATATTTTTAAATTTTCAGGAACATCGCTATTAATTACCCAGGAATTTTCTTTTTTTTTTTACCCAGTAATTTTCAACCAAAGCATGTATTCAGCATCCAAGATGCATTGTTCATGAATTATTCAAATACAGACTTTTATAATTTGTTGTTTCCAATTTGTCATTCTATTAGTGTGAAAAAACGTAGTATTTTCCATTTCCTTTCCCACTACACTACTTTACACGAGATAATTTTTTTTCTAATAACATATTCCTAAATTAGTTATCAATTATTTTTATTATAATGTCCTGAAGTAGATATATTTTAATGTTACAAATATACATATATGCATCAAATATATGTATATAAATGTTAGAATTATGTTATGTGACTCACATATAAAATATTTCTAAGCAATAAACAGGCAAAGCATTTTAGGAGAAAAATTAAAATTTACAAAGCTCTCTAAAGTACAGAATAAAATGCAAGTTAAATTCAGAGTTAATATATTTTTAAAGTAATAAAACTATAGATACACAGAGTATTAAGAAAACATTTCCATTTATTAACTGTGTCAACAAAAACAATTTTTTCATGTTTAATTACTTTTCAGTCACTCTAAATCACTGCATGATTTTAAATTATGATATATAAACAATATCAGTTATAAAGTAATAATATATTTTTATAACTTTTTGTCTTTCTGTGTGCAATGTACAATGTACTTCAAAGTCCTAGCTTTGCTTTTCTTATAGTGCTCTATTTTACTTTTATCTGGATGTAGTTGTCCACATAAGAAAATGCTGTGAACCTACAGTCTCTTACTGACTAATAGCTTTCATTTTGTTCCAGAAATAATAGCCAGTGTAATGAAATTTTTAAAAATTTTTCTTTCAACAACTCAGCAAGTTTATCTTCTTCTACCACCCTGAGCCACTTTTACCTATATTTTTCCAAAACTCAGCTCACATATCACATCTTTTTGTGAGCCCATCCACATTTGTTTCAACCTTTTCCATGATTTTAGTAATCCCTTCCTCTATATGAGCATATCATTCTATTCCTTAACATTTTGAAATATGTCATTATAAACTCTTTCTTAACATTTTGCTTTCTTTACCATAAAATAGTTTATATTTCTCTTACAATTAGATTTCAAGTTCCAAAATGTCAATGCCAACTCTTTTAAATGTATTCCTGTAGTTATCACAGGGTTACACATAGGTTATATGATGAAGATCCACTGGATTCTTATTTCTGTCTTTTTCCACCAGAAATGATGTAGATAATATAAATTATGCAAATAATTTTGAGTAGAGAAGAAAATTCAAGCAAAGCTTCTACTTGAGAAATGTATATTTTTCTCAGAAGACAAATACACAAGAAAAATTGACAATATTACAATCATCATTTAGCATACAAATAAGATGTTAATTGAATGTTTCTTGAAAAGGCCAGAACAATAATCTCTATCCATGCCATGGTTAAAACTGGTATATACATACATATAAATATATACATTAACTCATAAATACGTATGCATTTTAAAGATTTATAATATAAAATTGAAAACGTACAGATCTCTAAGTTGTTGGCTTTTTCCTTTCTTATTTTTTTGAGGCAGGATCTTGATCTATAGTTCAGGCTGCTCCTGAACTCACTATGTTCCCAAAGCTGGCCTCAGACTTGCAGCAATCCTCCTGCCTCAGTCTCCTGAGTGCTGGGATTACAGGCATGTGGCACCACGCCTGGCCTGTGGGCTTTTCCTTGACTGTTAAAAATTTTTGCTAGCTACTCCTCACAGGACTAATACCTAGAATCTATAAATAACTCACAAAATATGGCACTTCAAACTAAAAAACCCAATCTGAAAATGAGCAATTTGAATGAATAGATACTTTCCAAAAGGAGAAGTACAAACAGCCAATAAGAGCATGAAAAAAGTGTTCAGTCTCTGACCACTACAGAAATGCAAATTAAAACAACCTTAAGGTACCGGTTTACTAAAGAATGGCTATCACCAAGAAATCAAATAATAACATATGCTGGCAAGGCTGAATGGAAAAGGAACTCTTCTACATTGTTGATGAGAATGTAAACTCATACAACTACTGTGGAAATTAGTATAGAGATTCCTCAAAAAACTAAAACTAGGAATTCCATATTACTCAGCCACATCTCCTCTGTGTATCTTCCCAAAAGAGCGAAAGACATCATATTACAGTGATACATATATATCTGTATTTATAGAAGCACAATTTAGAATAGTTAAATCTTGGGGAAGTGGCCTAGATGTCTATCAGCAAACGAATGGATAACACAAATGTATATACTCACAATGGAAGATTACGCAGATGTAAAGGAGGGTGAACTGGAGCCGTTTGTAAGAAACTGAATGCACCCTTGGACTGCAAAGCTGAGTCAAAGAAAACAGAAACAGAGCGTTAATTATCAGATGGTTTTTCATTTGAGGAACTCAAACAATAAATAATGTAAAGGGCAGAATAAAGGTAAACGAAGGGAAATAGGAAGCTAGGCCTTTTGGAAATGGGAAGGGAATGCGAGGATACAGGAAGGAAAGAGGGAGGGATGCGAAGGAGAAGTACAAACGATTAAGATGCAATTTGTATATGGACCAACTCAACACAATGAACGCATTTCAAACATGTACTAATGAAAATATATTTTGCATGACCAAGCCCTTGTAGGATATCTTATGATTACACAATTGTGCTTCAAATATAAGAATTTTGAAACAATAATCTGATCTCTTTCATTTAAATAATAAAACCAAGCTACCAACTAATATACCAAGAAAAGAAAATGTAAATCCCAGAATCACATATCTGTTATAGGAATAGAGTCTTGATACTAGAAACATTTGGAAGAAAAAGAAAGAACTAAATACAAAAATTTAATTTGGGATGTTAAGCACAGCTATAATATTAGGTGTGAGACCTATCAAGAATAATAAACAAAATTAATATTATTCGCAGATACACAATTTAACCAAAGTTAGTAGTTCTAAATCTTGATCAATAGTATAGTTTTCTTTTTAAGTCAGAAGTGCAGCATAGTGGATCAAAACAGACTTAATAATTTTCAAAAACATGGCTACATGTATAGTAATACTGCTATATTTCAGTATATGATAATTTCCAATTGACTTGTTATTTTATTTTTCCAAAATTGCTATCGCAAAACACTGGCATACCCAAATGCCTTTGCCGGTGGTGGTAGATATACTGCTACTTATGTCACCGTGAGAGTAAAGGTCAAATGATTTAGTGAAGCTGCTTTAGGACTGCCTCACTGTCAAGTAACCTCAGTGAGTGGCTAATTCACACCTTAAGTGGGAACGATGAAACAAATTTTGTAAAGATGATGTCAATTAATGGTTACATCTCCATGCAGGGTGGTCCTTGCTTAAAAACAACACAAAGATAATTTTAAAACATTTCCTGACATCTGAAAATATTTTAAAGTGTTTTTCATCATCTCTAAAATAGAAATTTTAAAACTGCATAACTGTGTTGAGAATAGTGAACCATCAGAATTTGAATGACTACTTTGTGTTTCCTTTTTATTGTTGTTGCTGTTGCTGTTGTTATTGTTGTTGTTCAAAATAAGGATTGGGGAAATCAATATGAGCTCTTTTTAAAAAATACATTAATCATGGTTGCAAATTCACAAGGTTGTCTTCTGGCAAAACCCTAGACCTTTCAATTTAAGACAAAACATTCCATTCCAGACAGAATATTTGGCCTTTCTGTCAAGTCCAAGCTCTTAGGCTGCCTTCTCTTTCCTTGTAAGCCTTGGTATGCCCACCTGGGGCCAAAATCCGTAACGTCTTCATTTCCCCATCTGGGATCACACTATAATCTTTTTCTTCCTTTCCAAGTTTCTGATCAATTAAAGCATTAGGCATTCAGAAATTCAACCCACAAATATTTGATTGCCTCTGTGTCCCAGCTACAGATTTAACAATTCCAAATGATGAAACTTGCATTCAAATTGGACACAAATTTAAACAAATGGTGATAAGAAATATGCAATGAATGCCATAAAGTAGCAGTAAAGGATGCCATATGTTAGAAGACTTTCAGTGCTGCCATAAACTCTGGATAATGTTCTACCCAATCTTATGACTTTGTTCGACTTCCAATGTAGATATAGTGTAGTTTCTCAACAGAAATTTTTCCCTAAAGTGCCCTTAAAAATATGCAAGGTAAATAAAAATAACACCCGTAATGAACAACAGCAACCACAATGAAACAGTACAACTTTTGGTTTTAACAATGATTGGAGTCTAGCAATTCATTTGGTAGAAAAATCCCTGATTAAAATTGCACTGAAACATGCAGAATACAAAAAAAAAAAAAAAAAGCAATAAACGGACACCTTATCCTTGCTAGTGGAAGTGTGAATGGGTTAATCCACTCTAAAAAATTATTGTCAGTATCTCTTAGTGAACCCACATAGACACAACCAATGAACCACTATTTTTCCTCCTGGGTATATGCTCAACAGAAAAGCAAACATAACACACCAAAGGATATATACAAGAATTTCATAACAGCATCATTTATCATTGGCAAAGACTGGAGTGAACCTAAAAATATGTAAATAATAAAATAAGTAATTTGCATTATATTCATACTATGAAATACTCTATGAAGATAAAAATAACACATTGCTTGAAAATAGCAACATGAATGAATTTCATCATCAAGACACTGAGTAAAGGAATTGACCCAAAAAGTCTGCATGGGTAATTAATAGTGATAAAAACTTGAATATGTTTATGTTTGTGGTTAAAAACTGGATTCTAGAAATGATCTATGCCTTGATTTTGATGGGAAATACTTAGGTTCACACTATAAAAATATCACAATCTGTGCCATTAGAGGTTTTGCACTTTCCTGTACATAAGATATACTTCAGGGTAGTAGTAAAGTTTATTTTAAAAGATTTCAAGTCAGAGGTACCACATTATAAACTTTAATCTGTTTAATAACCACAAAAGGAAGAATTTACTTTTACTGCCTTAATGAAGCATTCAAATAGTTTAACTTGGAACTGAACAGTAGTAAATTTACAGCGTCAGCTATGATAAGATTAACAATTTACATAACCAAGTTTAAGGTCAAGTTCACAGTGCAGAGGGATAATGTGAGAGATATTATTAGGGATAAATATTCAGGATAATAGAATGCTTAAATATTAGCACAAGGAAAGAATCAGAGAGCTCTAGAATATGTGACATTCTGCATGATTAATGTCCCAAATACTATGAATGTTAGTGTTTTAAGGGAGAATAAAGTGAGAAAAGTGTTTGTGTTAAAAAAGACTGTGACACAGGATAATATCAAGTTAGGTGCTACTCAGCTTTCACTTAGCATTGATCAGTCTCAGTAATGCACGTAAGGAACAGTACGCAATCCAGTACACGATAAATCTCTTAGTTGAATGAACCGTGTTTTTATACTGTCATGCCAGAAAACCATGGCAGAAAGACCATCTGCACTGAGAGGAACATATTTTATTCCTTTGGCTAATTGGATGCAATTATTTTATTCAAAATTCCACCTAAAGGAAGAAACTGGGGTAAGATTGACTCTACTATTGCCAGTACTGCAAAAACGTTACCAAATTGATTCTGCCTGCAATTGATGTGTAAGAATTCTGTCACTAATTTAAGTACTTAACATTGATGTGTTACCTGGAAGGACTGTGGCAATCACGTAGAGACTTGTTTTCAAGTTGTGTGCCGAACCCATCTTGTATTCATAAGAAACAAAAACATAGTTGGAGAAAATTTTTAAATATTCACTATTTTAACCTTTCATGAAGTTTGAGAATTCAAAGTATCAAGAAAGGATTTTGAAAATGTACTGTCATCTTATTATGGTATAAGATCTGCTATCTTAATTTTTTGTATTTGTTCCTTATTTAGTTAAATCTTTCTGTTGATATCCAATTCTACATTTTGGAAAAGTAACAGTGTTTTCTTCTTAATTAACAAGAATTTAGATTTTTTTTTTAAAAATCTGAAATCCACATTTTATATTTGCCTGTTACTTGTTACATCATTTTTGTCTGTTTATTGCATTTATACAATACGCGAATCTATACATTTTAAAATAAATAAATAAATAAGACCTGTGATATATAAGAACCAACTTCCAATGCAGAAATCTAGATGGCATCTAGACTGGAAAAACACTGAAACATTTTTGGTATAACTGGAAAAATTTCAAACTATGGAATTTAAACTGAGCCAGAACAGAGCAGTTTATATTGACTAACCTATTAGAACAAAAGCTGGGGGAATTTTTAAAAAATGATTGAAGTCCCTGGAGAGCAGCCAACCCAAGTAGAACTTGGGAGACTATAAGTCTTGAGCCGGCAGCAGCACAAAAAGTGATGGACATAGTCCCTCAGCTCGTTCTTTTTTTTTTCTTTAAATAAAAGCACAAAAACATATTAACAAACAGACACAAATTAGCATAAGAAATAGTACAATCAAAACTGATTTACAGACAAGGTGACATGGACTCAACAATGGTTGTTGCTTTACCTATTGATATCTTCGAAGTGTATATACATGAACACAGATACAGACATGCAAAATTGGTCAGACAATTAATCATCTCAACAACAG
>PVLD010022922.1:0-28396 GCA_004027595.1 Dinomys branickii | reverse complement strand
TGTTTTTTGTGTTTTTCTGTTGTTGAGAGGATTGTCTGACCAATTTTGCATATCTGTATCTGGGTTCATATATATACACTTCGAAGATATCAATAGGTAAAGCAACAACCACTGTTGAGTCCGTGTCACCTTGTCTGCAAATCAGTTTTGATTGTACTATTTTTTATGCTAATTTGTGTCTGTTTGTTAATATGTTTTTGTGCCTTTAAAAAAAAAAAAAAGAAATCAGGAGAATGACATGTTCCAAATGCTCTCAGGCAGCTGAATTTATTGCTCTCCATGTGCCCATTCGTATATACCTAAATTTTACTTTAAATATGATAGCTTCTGCTAGAAGCAGATCGCAGAGCGCCTATCACAAACCTTTGCGCATTGGTGATTTGCAGTTTCCTGTTGAGCCAAATTGAAAAAAAATACGACTCCAAAATCGTTCTTTAACTTGCCTTGCTGAGCCCCATCAAAGAAGTTTCCACCAGCTGTTATGACCCTAGTCTCCCTCCTAGAAATGTGATTTCTTACTCTTTGCCAAATGCAGAGAGCAGATAGTGATCTGAAGTCCCGCATGAAAGACAGAAAATAAACTAAATTTAATAAGTGAGGTTTTAAGGTAAGTATTTTTCCTCATTCATAAATATAGCAAAATATGTACAGAGCACTGGCAAATAGGGAGTAGCTTCATTGTCTATGTGCAACTGGAAAACTCTCTTGCTGACAGTCTTCATTACAGATCTAGAACCTACTTTTAGAATTGTGAACTTCTTTGCTCTGAATCTCTCTCAAGCTGAGTAGATGAATTGACTAAATGTTTACTCTTGAACTTCTTTGAACACTAACTTCTGCTTTTCAGTTGATTGTGTCAATTTGTCTGCGTACTGAAATGGAAAGCCGAATAGTTATTTCAAAAGTGCAGATGGAGCCCCTTGTTTATAGTATAATTCTTTACACCAAATGGAACTGCAGGAGGTTCAAAATTTGTAAAGGTCTTCCAAAAATCCAAACACATTATTCATTTCAACAAATCTGACAATTTTTGAACTACATAAATTTTTTAACAATTTTTTTAGTCCATTCGTGTTAACTGAGGTTAATTTGAAGATATTATTACTTCCCGAAAGAAGTACTGTAGTTGAATTCCAGAAAGCAATGTATGCCAAAACATAATTCAATTGGACTCGTCTGTCTTGGGTGAACAAACAGATTACCTGTAAGTAAGGATATTAAAAAAATTTCAAATCTAGTCTAATTCATTTTAAACTTACCAGATTCATGCTTCTAACAAAGTAGTAATGTTTTCCAGTTCACTTGCATGAACAATAAAATGCAGACATTAGCTTTTTCCCATCTCTCATTAATTCTTATAATATTGTAATTACATTTGTTCTAAACATTTAGTTTTGTGCTTTACAAAACAGATTATTTGGTGAGGTGGCGAGAGTTAAATTTAATGGAAATATGTAATGACTTAAATTTATTTCAGCAAATTGTGTTGGCTAAAGAGATTATGGCCTAATCTAGCTGTGGTGTTGACAATTCTCCAATGACAGGGGTTCCCATTATAGGTGATTTTCAAAGTATGCTTCTGGAGGGAGCACTGTAAATGTGTGTTCTTCTGGCTTATTTTTATATTTTAAGTGCTAAAATTGCTACCTATGAAGGAAGAGGAAGGGAGCACAGCAAAAGCTGGAAGTCTGGGCAATTGCAGTGATTTTAGACTTTTTTTTCCCCAACAGAGAAATATAAATTACTGCTTGAAATAAAATTAGTTTCTATGTTTGGACATCCTCCACAAGACATTAGTGTTCAATTTGATTTAGATGGGGGAGAAATCCAAACCTGATTTTTCAAAATCACTTTTGCATTTGACTGCTGATTGACACAATAAAATGAGAGCTCTATCCCAGAGAGCAGGTTCCCAAAGAAAAAGTCAAGATTTGCAAAATGACTTGCATAATTAGGTGAACTGGCCACCTAAAGAGCACCTTTCTGATACCATCAAAGATAACTTGGGTGAGGACAAAATCTAACCCTCTTTCCTTTAAAAAACAAATCTCCTTCAAAATAACAAAAGAAAAATTTGAAATTTCATGAGGATTACTCAGAATCCTCCAAAATGGCTTTAGCTTTGTCAAATCTGGATTTAAATGTCAGTAATTTAAAGCTAGCTTTATGAATACAATGTCTATCTCCTGCAGCTGGGCCATATTATTTCGGTGACTTTTTTATGCTGAAGTTGGCTATAAGTTCTATGCTTGATTTATGAAGCAAAACACTCTATTTACTGTACAATGCTATAGTGCTGACATGCAGGGTCACTCAGAAATGCATTTGGAGTAGAGTGTGGGAACAGGGTTAAATGAACAACATGCAATGGTGTATGAATGCAAAATGTGTCTTTTACAAAAAAGAAAGCAAGTTTCTAAGGGCCCAAATGAAAATTGTGACAAACAGTAGCAAGCTGTTTGAATTTATTTGTAAGCACAAAGATTCCATTTGACTAGGAAACTTTGGAATGCACTGAAAAGTGCAAAGTATAAAATATAGAAATTAGGATGAAAGCACAGACTTCCCAGCCATGCTCAAGGTGGTAAGGCTCCAAATGTTCAGGAACCTCTCTTGCTCGTGTGAGTGCTCCATGACAGAAATCACTTCTTTTGCAGATATTCAAATGTAGTGGGGGTGGGGCAAGGAAATGGTAATATCAATATTTTGGAATTGATCACAGACGTCAAATTTGAATGAGCTCAAGCTTGAAAATCCTCAGATGGAAGTATTAATACAACCCAGAGATTATTTCCTCTTATTGTGAACTTGAATTCTGAAATTAAAGCTAAGCACTATGTAGCTTCTTTCTTGTCAAATCAATTAAAGGGGAAATGAGTGGTAGAGGAGGCTACTGATTTTTCTCTTCTGGTACTTTGTTTTCAAAAAATTGGGGCAGTTTCCCAAATTTCATTACGTAAACACGAAAACCACGTGGAGCTGAGGTGTAAAGCAGAGAACACATACTTGGAAAGAGCCAATCAAAACAACTGGCTACTTCTTCAACTGATTTGTGATTTTTCTTTTACCCTTTTCTAGTTCTAAAATCATGTAATTGACAAACTACAAAGGGCGAGCTTTAGAATGAAACATTCCCATTTTGTACCAGGTGGAAATTGTAGCTTATTTTTCTTAACTGTGCCCAAATTCCAGAGAACATACCAAAAAGTGTCTAACTTGTTTTAAGAAATATGCCTCCAGAAGATGAGAGTCCCAGAGAATCAATAGCATAAAAAGAAAACCAGGCAAGAACTATGCCAGGCCAGACTAACAGCTGGCAAGTAATCGGTGAAAGGAAAGAAAAGTGAATGAGGAAAACACATTTGCAGGCAGCAATTGCTTTGGAGTCAGAGTAGTCTTGTGTTTCCAGTAGGCAGCTACTACTACTTAATCCCTGGATACTGTTTTACAGTCAAAACAACATCAACATGAAGAAATAAAGCTAGTTAATTAATTAATTAAATAAATAAATAGATTAATTCATTGCATTTTTTCCAGATTCTGCTCTGACACTGGGAACTTGGTTGGGATTATCACATAATTCACAATGCTGATCCTAAGACTGGAACAGCTGTGTACAATATTAGGACCTAAACATGCTCACTCCACAAAAAGAAGTAAATCGAAAGGTAAGGCCCCAAGGCAACTGGTTAGTGTAAACCTATTTTACAAGGAAATCATTCTTAGGTACTAAGGGCACGGCCTAAATGCTTCAAGAAAACCTGATTAGCTGCTAGCTGGGGAAAAACTGACAAACATTTTCTAATTTGATGAAGCCAGGCTGAGAAATGGTGCATCTTCTACTCCTGTGGTGATTGAAACAACCCGGTTTAATACCAGCATCAGAGAGTAGCTCCTACCTTTATGCAAGGCAATGCTTTTGCTAACAAATTAAGGGAATATTTCTTAGGTTTTCAATCTATGAGTGGAGAGAATATCTACATTCCCAAAACTTTGAAGCCTCCATATTTGACTTGAACTAGAAGAGTCTTCAACTTGGTTAGATCCTCAGAAACAATGGCTCAGTAGATGGCCCAGTAGCAATGAGATTGATGCTAACCCAACCTTGGTGTTAAAACAGAATCAGGAGTATAATGCTCATTATGTTCAATACTTCAATCTGTGACTGCTGTCCTTCCCCCAACTATGCTATAAGCGTTCTGAAAAACAACTGGATATTTTGCATAGATACTGTAAAAGAAAGACTGAATGAACCTACATGTGAGTCAATGAGTACCATGCGAGTCTTGACCACGCTGCTTTGATCACTGAATATCACTGAAGCACTGGGAAGGTAGGGATGGAGTCATGATAAAATCCTACTTTCAACATGCTGAGAAGCTGTTGGAAGCTCATAAATGCTTTCAAAAATTAGGGAGGAAATAATACTAGAAAAATATTGAAGAAAAAAATCATCAAAGCAATGAAAGTAAATTTTTAGGATTCATCTCTCTTTTTAAATCCTTTTTTATTAGTATGTGTTTGCAGTACACGATCACCTCTGCTTTCAAACACCAGATTCCACCCCCCGTATTTATCAAGTCCAGCCTCACAGTTACCTTTGACTTCTTGTCGCTCATGCCCTCCAAGCCATGAAGATGTGTAACCGCATTCCTCGTAAGTGTGGTCCTTCCCCTCCGTTCTCACTACCTTTGTTGATGTTCTCATCAGCTTTTCTTGTTTCCTATTCTGTCACTTGTCTATCTTCATCCTAATTCATACTATAAACTTGTGCCAAGATAACCTTTTTGTGCAGGTCTGAATGCATTATGCCACTGCCCCGAGGCCTCCCATCACTCCCCAGTAAGTAAGGGATTAATTTACTAACTCTTCTATATATGGTCTCTGGATCTACACAAAATTACTCCAACTTATATTTTAGTCTCCCTCGTTGCTTCAGTCCAACAATACTTACCACACAGCCCCTAAATTTAAAGTTTAATTCTTATTAGTGTTGAAATTTGACTCATTATTACAACCCATTTTGAGCATTATTTTCATGTTTAGAACTGTCCCTTGCATTATCTCTCCCTTTCTAAACTGTATGGCAATTATTTCATGGTGCCTGTCTTACAGCTGTTTGGATAAGTATTATACCTAAATTTAAGCTCCTTGAGGGCAAAGAATCTCTTACTCATATTTCATGTTTGCTATAGTATTAGTATTCTGAATAGTTCCTTATAGCTACTTCATAAATACATGCTGATTTGAATAAATGCTACAAAGGAAATATAAAATTTTGTGTAGTTCCAATAAAAGAGGAAAATTTTGCAAGGCATTATGTTCTGCAACAGCTTGTACATTCACAAAATATGAACCCTAAAAGAAGCAGATAAAATAACTTATTTTAGGGGAAAAATCTTAATGGATGGATATTCACATTATAGAATGAGCTGCTCATACTTAATAAAAAAGCATTGCCATTATTCTCAAATGTAAAATTATAGATATTAGAAAGGAGAAAGAACTATTAGATATTTTTGATTTCTTCCTTGTCAACTCAAGATCTTTACCTGATTCCACCTTCACTGTGACTGGAAGCAGAAGGCAATTGTAACCTATTCATTTGCCTTTTGACAAATGAGTTTTAAATGACTCAAATGATTTTTCTTTGGAGGCTGCTTTCATCAAATAATAATTCATTCTTCAAATTAATAAAATATTCTCAACTCCATAGAAGTCACTAGTTGCACAATTGAGGCTGCCATTCTAATTCTATTTTCCTTGAATAAGTTGGTCTGGCTTTCAATTCCCATCCTTTTCTGACTAAAACCTATAAAATAAAAATATTCACAGGCCTTGAGATGAACATCTTCAGAATGGTAACTTTTATTTACTAAAAGCATCATTTGGAGAAAAATGTCAAAAATACATTACTTGTTGCCCACTGGAAATCCATGTCATTGGCAAGTCCTAATGGTTGGTTGGGTCATTGGGATACAGCATCCAGGAGCCTGGTAGGTAACCAGTTTATTTTGGTTTGCCTGATACTTTCCCAATTTTAGCACTGAAAGCTCTATGTCCCCCAAAACCTCTAAGTTCTGGGCAAATTCTATAGTTGTTGACCCTACTATTAACAGTGGTGTCTGGGGACAGCACCTTTTCCCTGTGTACCCTTTTGTAAGTCTGAATACTGTGTTGCCTATAAAGTATCTGTTTAAAAGTTTTAATTAAAAATATAAAATGATGAAAAACAAAAATATGCCAGATAGTTCAAAATTAGAATACTGATGGATTCCATCTTAGTCCCTGTTGTCGCTAAACTGGAGGATTCCAGGTCCTTCCACAGCTGTAGAGTTATCACAAGGAACCTGTAGATCCACACATATACCAAGTAGCGTCTAAAACAGAATAGTGTGATTTACACATGAGTGCATATTTGCTCTTCAAAATATTTGTAGGAACTATTACTGTAAATAAGCTAGGAATTCATTTACAAAGTTTAAAAATTTAATGCATGACTTTTTTTTAAATAAAAGTACAAAAACATATTAACAAACAGACACCAATTAGCATAAAAAATAGTACAATCACAACTAATCTATAGACAAGGTGACATGGTCTCAACAGTGGTTATTGCTTTATCCATTGATATCTTTGAAGTGTAAATATATGAACCCATATACAGACATGTAATGCATGACTCTTGCAACTACAGACTTTCAGAGTTGGATGGGACCTTGGGGATCAACTCATCCAACCTCATTCTTTCACAAATGTAGAAGCAGAGGTTCACAGCTAGCGAATGGAATGTGTACTCCGTGAACACAACTACCTCATGGTGCTAAGCTAATTGCAATTAGATCTGTGTAGCTCTTATGGAATCCTGATTAAGTCCTGTGGGAATGTGTGATCACCCACTTCAATAGCAGTAAGCAGTGACTTTCCCCCACCCCTTGATTTGTCGTGCAGTGGCAACTTATAGCGCAGCTACTAGCAGAGACTTGCGTGCTAAGCCCAGTTCTCCCACCAACTAGTGAAGCCATCTTGGACAAGTCATTTCCCTTCTCTAGGATTCAGCGCGTTCATCTAGAAAAAGAAAAGGATTTCTGAGTTTCCTTTTCTTGATGACATTTTATGAGACTGTAAGCTACTAAAAGAACTTCCTTAGTCAACATTTATAAATTGCCCCTGGAGCTTTCTGAGAAGCGAGGGTTATATTGTTTGTCAGTGGCAGAGGTACAATTTGAATTTATTTCTCTGGACTGCTGCATTTTTGTCTACTTTGGTCCCTCCACATTGTACTTAACAAGGCTCACAAGGTCTGCCACCTGCCTCTGGGAAGTGTGGGGTTACAGATCGACGTAAACCACAGAAAGGAGAAACGCAGAAGACAATCTAAAGCCCAACCTTGGTAACGGGATCTTCTCCTTTGTATATTATGTGCAAACAGTAACCTTATTGATATCATCATCCTTCCAATTATTATTAGAAATGATTTATAGTTGAGGTATGTCTTGGAATTGGCAGATCATATTGCTTATATGATCTTATTTAAGGCCACAGTCATGTGCTAAAGGATTTAGAAACAGTTTTAACCACTGACTTACAAACATGGTAATCGGCACTCTAAGACTGTATTCTGGATTAAATTAGACATTAACCACAAATTATTACATTTAAAGCAAGTAACACTTAAAAATTTTGTTCCTCAGCCACATTAGCCACATTTAAAGTAAGGTGTGTGATGGTTACCATACCGGCTAACACAGGTATGTGGCATATCCATCAGAGCAGAAAGCTCCATTGGACCCACTGCTCTGAAAGACCGTGACTTTCCCTTGTTCACATCGCAACTAAGTGGCACAGCTAGATCTTGGTCTTTTACGTGGTCTAATGGCTCCATCCTAGAGTAGCTTCTTCTTGCTGTCTAACCTGTATAAAGTTTCCTTACCCTTTAGTCAGAGGAGTCCAATAAAGGAAAACAAACAAACTTTAATATCACCATAAGGAATTCAGAACAGACAAGCCCCATCCTACTACTGACTATCAGGTGATAAAGCAGACAAAGTTTGAACAGAGAGCTAAATTCCGACTATGCACACTAGCAACCCAAAGTTGAATTACTTGATGCTTTGTATCTTTTAAATTCCAAAGAATATTCTAATATTATCAGTATCAGACCCCTACTTTTCAAAGATTACGATGACCAATTCTGAATCTTGAGCCAGACAAAAGACAGAAAGAGGACTGAAATTCGTATTACTTAGAGCTCTAACCACACATATGTCATCCACATTGAAATCCTACTTTTTATATAACATAAATAATAATAATTGGTATATTAAAGAGAAAACTGAAATTATCATATTTTGCCCATACTGATTTTCCTAAAGTTGTTATAGAAAATAGAAAAGCTAGTCATTACCTAGTTCCACATCTATACTTAGTTCAAAAGGGAAAGCACTGCAATGTTACTGCATTATTTTGTTATTGCTAGATAAACACACCTGACATCCACCACAGAGTAGAGGTTTATTTGGCTTGTAGTTGCAGAAGATTTCATTTGTGGTCACCTGGCTCCAAGCCTGTGCATCATGGTAGAAGGGCACGGCAGAGCAAGGACGCCTGGTGGGCAGCAAGCAGGCCAGGGACACAGTGCCGGAGAGCAGGGTCAGAGGCCAGAGATAGATCTTGAGGCTGTGCTCCCATGACCGCCAGACAAGTAAGCTTAACTGTCTCAGCTACAAAGAACAATAAAATGTAGGGATTTTTTTCACCTCACTTTTGAATTGACCAAAGGCATATACTCCACAAGAGAAAACAACAGTGGGATCTGAAAAGACTGAGCCTCGAAGCTGTGCTAGGTCTTGGTTACAATCTTTATAGACCCTTTGCTAGTTTTGTGGCCTCCACTGAATCTACAAACACTGAGATTTAGTTTCCTCATCTAGCAAACAGATGAAAATGACCTGTTTTCCAGAGTTGCCTGGAGGACTGATGATAATGTATGTATAGCACCTATCTTTTCAGTATTCAATGTGTTTTTAGCCATATTACATATGAATGTACTGTAACTAAATTGAGTTGGGATAGAAAATAGGACTTAGATTAAAAAATTTCAATGGGTGATGCAGAAATATTTTAGGTTAAATTTTTCACTATTCAGTGACTCAATTTTTTTCAACTGAAGAAAGAGTGGAAGTAGCTAAACAATGCCTTTAAAATGTGGATATTTAATAAGTAGTAAGTATTTCCATCAACTGCCTACTAACATAATGTAGGATAGCCATCGTTTACTTAGTTGAAAAGATCAAGCCAGTAATAAATGGAGATTTTTACCTAACAGCATTCTAGATTATTAATCCAAATTGTCACCTAATTACCATTTGCTATCCTATCTCAACTTACTGTATTTATTTATGATAAACCTCTTATAAAATGAATAACAGTACACTGTATCTAAGTAAGCTTGTTTTTAAATATCAATTACATATGTGTATGTTTTTAGCTTTCACCCTAAGGAGAAAATACAAATACTTATCTTGTACCTATGTTTCATAAGAAGAAGTTCTATGGCAACTTCTAAATTCATTATTAGCAAAGGTTGTATTTAAGATTCCTGTGTCTACTGCTTAATAACACCCAAATTAGTCTCGATGGAATTAGCTGTAATTAAGGACATTGTGAAATATGGTGGAGCAAACAGAATTACACTGTATTACTTTATTAATAATATTCTTTAACTACACTGTAAATTGCTATTAGGCCTGCATATTACTGCTTGGATATGGAAATAGTCTTTTGCTATGCTAATCTAACACAATTTTCTTTTAAATGTAAACAAATTATACTCTATTAATATGCTGTTCTACTTGCATAGTTAATTATTGTAACAGTAAGGAATAAAATTGTTCTGCTTTCTCTGTTTCTGATGGAAAAAGGGCTACATAAATAGTTTAATAGGGAACTAATTATGCAAAAAATTTAGATGCCTAAAATGTGTTTGTAATTACATTAAAATGGTCTTCTGTTCAAATATTGGAAAGCCTGCTAATTGGAGGCTAGCTGAAAATTTAAATATTGTGAATCAATGATTTTAATACAGTACATGTTTAGTTGTGTTTCTGTTCATATTTATCTTGAAAATGAAGAGAATATTTAACAGTGTTTAATAAGTTGGGGTTTGAGTTTCATACCAATGAAGTTAGTCTGCAGCAGACTGGAATTTTAAGCATGGATTTTACAGCATTATCTTTAATTTACTCAAGAGGTATGGGCAACTTTTGGCTCAGTAACAAGAAAAACAAAAGTACCCTGAATGGAGGATAAGTTGATGTGAAAAGAAAATCAGATGTAGACCAAATCAAAGAGTCCTGGAAAATGCCCTGCGACAGGCAAACCAGAGTCGATATGGTTGTAAATTGCTAAATTGTTTTAGATAAATAAACACATGTAACAGATCACCTGCCCATTCTCCCAGGATTTCCAAGTGTATCACCTTATCCGCTTGTAATTAAGAACTGTTAAAGATGCGGCGCCTTGTTCTAAATGATTCTTCGCAGCATCCAAGCTTTTATTTTGATGCAGAACAGAGGGAAAAACACAATGCTAAAATAAGCCCACTCTTTTGGAGAGAATTTCAACAACCTGTCCTGAATTTTAAAGTATTTTGGGAAAAAAGGAAGGGCAAACTGTTCATTATAATTTTTATGGCAATACAAATGAGAGTACTTCATATGTAACCAGGATTAATTGCACAGGTAATTGGGAACCCAGAAATAACTTTATAATTTAAAATTCTTGCCTACCTAACAGAGCTGTTGTGAGGATCAAAAGATGTAATGTGGTTGAAAGTGTGTTGAAAGCTAATAAAACTCACGAGAAAGGTAGAGAGACAATCACCATGGGAATTAATAATGAAATGATGAACTATAATTTGTGCTATAAAGTAATTCCTACCTGTAGCTCCTTCCACTTAAATTCCTGTACTTCACCTACCCTGATGGTACAAAGTTTGAGTGCTGGGAGAAACAGCCCATGGTACTACCTCTCATGAGCCATGGTGATGCCGTGTGGGCCGTGATAAGATTTCACATGGAGCACAATCACAACCAGTCAGTAACTGAGTTCTCATAAAGGCTTACCTCATTCTTTAATCAAAAAGGTATGTTTTGCTGACTTTGAAGGAGAAAATGAAGCGCCCAAGTGAGTTATAATGACTTCTAATGTACAGTAGGCAGATCCTAACCCCTTAGCCTGACATGTAAGCCCTTTACCCTCTGGGCACTGCCTGCCCAGCTGCCCCCTGTATGTGCTCTCTGCCGTACTCCATGGAGGGAATTCCTTATTTCCCAGAGATGTCAGCTACTTCCACTTCCAAGTCACTATACAGCCTCTCTTCTCACTTGGATACTTCCTCCTCTTTCTCCTAGCCCTCCATTCAAGGTCTAGTTCAAATTCTCTCTCCTCCTCTATGGCCTTCCCAAACTCTCCAGCAGTCAACCGCATCTTCCTTGTGAATTTTCTAACATATAAAGTCTCTACCTTTCGTAGGCACTTGGTATTTTCTGAAGCTTTTTTTTCTTTCTTTCTGGGTGCTATATATATTTCTCTCTAACTCAGAATAGGCTTTCCCATGTATGCTATGCATCAGGTGATTTTAGCACACACCTTGACCTATACAAGAGGCTTTGTACAGATTCTTCCCCTTACATGAGAGTAGAAGCATGTGGTGTTCAAAGAACTTGCAGGGCTGTCTTAAATCAGGTTACCTAGCTCACTCTCAAAAATCCATATAAGTCTGAGCCTACAGACCCTCTCTCTTCTATTACCAGCATGAGTGGCTGCTATGTCTGGGAAAAATGTCTTGGATTATTGTGAAACCAAATAGCTACTAACAATATTTCAGTGAAGTGGTGCTCTGTCTAATCTTATCTTGCCATTACGCTCCGCCCCCAGCACGCACATTGAGCATATTCTGTGTATACTGGAGCTGGACATAAGACACGTGTCTGGAAATCCCCAATCTTGTTTTTGATGGGCTAACGTTACTTCTCTTGTGCCTCACCAGAGTCAAAGTCTCAATGGTGTACAAGTTTTACTTACTGTATGTTTTTTGCAGGTGTTTACAACATGTCCTGAAAGCCAGATGACTTTTGTCATTCCCCACTGGTAGAGAAGAATATCATAAACCTACTCCCTCTCCCATGGGCACTTTTGCCATCAGTACCTATCGTTCTAAAACTACTACAAGGTCTTTTGTTCCAGTAGAAAGTTGCATATTGATTGATGCAATCATCAATTAATGTACGCTTTTTTATTCCCACAATTATTAATGAGCAGGGAAATGCCAACATGGTAGAAGCAGAAGGGAGAAGAAGGAACAGCGAAGGCACTGATCATTCAAAACTAAAGAAGCAGTTCATGAATAATGGAGCACTCATGCATACAAATTTCCAGGAGAAGTACTTGCTATTTTTTTCTATAAGATTGTCCTTAGTGCTCTTTACTCCATCCACAAAGGTTCTCCAAGACAGGACAATATTCTATACGAATACAATATTCATGTGGATGAAGAATGGCTAAATTCTTTTTACTAAGTAGGATAATCAACATAGCAGGATATCTTTACCTACATTAAAGTTCTCATCGCAGAGAGGAAACATATTCATGTCCACCCACAGCTTTTCTTCTTTAGTGTCTGCTTTGTTCCTTACTGCAGAAACCTGGACGATGGTTGTTCAATGTACCTTCAGACAGAATGCAAAGGCACATCCCATGAAATGTAGGTCACAGGGAGAACCTGAGCTTATTAATTCTTTTTTTTTTCAGTTGAGAGATATATGGTGTTTTCTTGATCTTTTGCTCCATTTTCCACTGGTTATATTATACGTGCACATAAAAATGACCATTAAAAACACCAAATACTCTGTGCCAGACTAGTCCATTTTCTCTATCTGCCAATCTCTTAGCATATGATTACAAACAGAATATTAAAACCCATGAAGGATTTAGCTCAAGGCACATGTTGCCACTGGTAACTCATTGGTAATAAGGTAGCCCTGTACACACACAACTGCTGTGTGTTACACCCATAGATACATATGCAGACAGAGAGACTGTTTTTAGAAAACTTACATCTTCCAATAAAAGAGTACTCCCTAGAGTATATCACCAGAGTTCTAGGCTATTGATTCAATTTACTCTCCAACTTTCAGAGCTTTATTCCTGGTCTTACAGGAAGTACAGGGAAACCAAGTTATAAAAGTTCTCAGGAAGCAAAGAATGAGTATTTACTGAAAAGTCCCGGTGAGATGAAATCTATCTGGGCAAACCCAAACATAAGCCGCTTAAATGCAAGCGAAGTTTTTCCCAAAAAAGACATATATTTTTATGTTCATTTTCTAACAAAATAATGTCTCCTACTGTCTCATATAAATGTACCAATATAAATAGTCAAGCTAAAGATAATTATTACAGAAAGTATGGTATTCTTTAATAAGCTGTGATTTTTCCATATACTTCTCAAAACTCAAAACCTCAAGACATGGCAGGTGTATTAGAAGATGAAATAGATTCATATTTTTCAGCCCAGTAAGGCAACACCAAATTCTGTCATTCCACTTATTCTATTAGAGGAAAATATGACACTTTTTTGAAAAAGTCAAAGCTATTCTCCCAAAACCTTGTAAGTTGCTTAACCCTGCCTTCATTTTTCAGAATGAAAGAGATCATATTTAAACTCTATGCGAAAATAATGTGGGAAGAAAAATCTTGCTTGTTTGTTTAAAAAGTTTTGGTCAATTCCTCAAGAAATAATACAGCAAAGTAACATGGTTGAAGATTTGCAGGGCTCCAAATAAGAAAGTCTAAGCTTCTCATAAGTCCTCTTATCTGGAATGTCCATTTGCTGTCAGTACAGGTAGTAGGCTGTCTCTGCTTCCTCAGTGGAATTAAGACTCTAGACTTGATGCCAGAAAAGGAGAAAACTGATGTGAATTTACTTGGTCCAAAGAACATAGTACAAAGGAGTAGTGAGCATATGCTGTTCTTAACCAAACCACTTTGTTTGGAACAAAGGTGTTTTTTTCCCACATTCTAGAAGATTCTTGAGTGGTTTTTTTTTGTATAAGACTTTATACTTCTCTGTGTTTTCTCAAAGGGGTTGTACTTCCCTGAACACCAGGACAAAACTGGTTTCAAGAATGACAACATCACTGATTAATATCCCTTCTTCCATCCTCTGACGTAGAATAATAATTACCTCCTCTTCTCTAGATGTTTCAGTCATGCACACAGGCTGATTTTCCTTTTTCCTTGCTCTCCCTCCACCAATAGTGCTACAGCAGGCCTACAGATGCCACCCTGGCTCCCCCACGACCACCACACAATCTCTTCTCCAAAGACCTCACATGCATCTAAGTTATGGTAGCCTCTAGAAATTCTACTTACCAGATCTAAAGTGGTCTAAAACTCGCTACCATCACCTGCCACATGATACAGTCACAGGAATGAGAAAGCCTTCGCCCACACCAAGAAAAACCACACGTCAGCTTATATTAGCTGTGATGATCCAGAAAGCAATATGCTGTCTCATGCATCAGTTCTTTCGGATACCACCATATCCCTTTTAAAATCAGACAAAAAAAAAAAAAAAAACTGGATCCAAATAGCACCATATCTTTTTCTTACTTCAGGCTAAGGCAAGGCAATGTCTAGTCAATAGTCAAGAGGTATACAAATTCATAATAACATAGAGAAACTACAGAAGAAAAGTAAGACAGATACTCTCCTGCACTGTTTTCTCTGTGTCCAAACACAGTGATGTATTCCTGTGTTCCTACCTCTCACCTCTTTGTAACACATTTCCTATGTCTTTGGAAGGTGTATGAAAGAAAGATGGGCTCACTTACAGGAGCCAGCTTACTCGTAGACTATTTGTGATGCTTAATTCCGATGGTCAACTTAACTGGAAGAAGTGCCTAAGAGATTAGCAAGACACATTTCTGGGTGTGTCTGTGGGGGTGTTTCCAGAGATGACTGGCTTGTAGCCCAGCAAGCTGAGGGCAGAAAACCCACTAAGATTGTGGCTGGTACCAAGCAGCCCAGATGGGATGAAAAGATGAATAATAAAGTTGACCTGTGTTTGCAAGCTTGGTTCGGCCCGAGCACTGCTTCCTTTGCTGTTGCAGTTGCCCACGGATGTCGGACTTCAGTCTGTTCACCCTGTCAAGGCAGACTCACACCAGGGCTTCCACAAGCAGTTTTATGGCCTTCAACCTCCAACTCCCCTCCATCTTTTGTCCCTCTGACTCTGAGGCGTCCTGTTTCTTGGACTGAACAGCTACTGGATCCCCTGCCTCCTGGCCTACAGGTGGCCATTTGGGGATATCCTATAAGACTATCTCACACATTTTTTTTTATAATTATATATTTCTCCAACTTATTCTTGTCCATTAAAGCAGAAGTTCTCAATCCTTTTGGCACCAGGCCCAGTTTTGTGGAAAATAATTTTTTCATGGCAAGAGTTAGGAAGGTGGGCAGTGGATTCAGGATGACTCAAAGGAATTTCCAGCCTAGATAGTTTACAGAAGGGTGTGGGCTCTACTGAGAAGCTAATGCCAACACTGACCTGAAACAAGGTGGAGCTCAGATGGTAATTCCAGAGATGGAGAGGGGCTACCAATACCGAGGAAGTTTTCCTTGCTTGCTACCTGTTCATGTCTTGCTGTGCAACCTGGTATACTTGGCTACTGGCCAAGTGTACCTGTCTGTGGCCCTGAGCGGGTTGGGACCTCTGCTCTAGAGAGCCCTCATCAATACACTACTTTACTTACAAAAGATAAATACCTACTAAAAGTTGTCCATTCCTCCCTCCTCACAGTCTTTCTACTTGCCATTGAGCCTTAGAAGCTCTACAGTTTCAAGTCTAACACTTCAAAAGGATGAGGTGCTTCCAGGGACAGAAGCCATTTGTCATCTCAGGGAAATGAAGGGAAACTCAGGCCACAGTGGGAGACAAGTTGTTGCACAAGGCATAGATTTGCTATAAATGAAAGACAGGTATAGAGATATACCTCAACATATCACAGGGACAAACGCTGCATAAGGATTTAAGATGAAGTGGGTTTTAGTGACTAGAAAAAATATGAAGAAATTATAACACAATATTTAAAAGAAATACATGTCAAAAATACCAAACCACAAATCATCTATAGTAAGGAAAATCTCTCTCTATGATTTCTATATCTTTATGTTGCTCTTAACTCTGAAGAATCAGCCCTAGGGCACTTGAAAAACATGGGAATTCACACAAACATCTTCTTCAACTTTTCTTTATGACAAAATCTGGGATAATCTAAGGGACTTGTCTTTATGTTTCTTTATTCTGGAAAAACTACTGGCATCTTGACAATTAAGAGAAAAACTCCGGTAATAAGTGAACAACCATACCTGCAGGGATAATCATATAGGAGAGAGGAATTTTTCTAAGACTTCAGTGTAAATACATGTATTTGAGGTGATTTTTAACTGTAGGTAAAACTTCTTTGCCTTATTCAATAGACTTTTTCATTTAAAATTTTTAAATTTATTTTTGCAGGGCTGAGGACAGAACCCAGCATCTCCTGTGTACTAAACAAGTACTCAAGTACTGTTCATGTAACAGATTTTTCATAAATGTTAAAATAGACTATGTGATTTAAGTTTCAATAAGAATATATTATAAGGTGTGAAAACTGAGACTCTTCCTCTAAACAATACCCTTTTATACCTTATCTATGCTTCACTGTACTCTCTGTCTTCCTCTTTTCTGTATTACCTGTACCTGGCTTATTGCTATTTATCATTATGTTCCATTTAGGAAACAAAATGACCTACTCAAGGTAACGACTTACTTAGACTTACTCAAGGTAAGTCTTCCTTGTACCACATTTGACAATAGTGCCCACACTATGTGTTCTCACATCACTCTGGAATTCCCTTTCCAACATGTACTCCAGCTCACATTATTTATTTGATTGTCTTCCCCAACAAACCAAGCTCCAATCACAAGGGGTATGTCCCATGAACTTTGGTATCTCTAGAATACTCAGTTATGTTCCTTTGCACTGAAATACGTGTTATATTAAATCAAAATTTATCAAGCCACTTAAATTAGGCCAAGTATCTATCCAATAATTGGTAGTTAAAAATGTAATGAAAATTGAATTTTCAAATTACCAAAAAATTTGAAGTAGGTAACTGTACTAAATTTAATTTTTAATTCATTCAGCATCCTTAAAAATGTATGTTATTGCTATCAACTACAGATGGCCCTCCATATCCACTGATTCAACTAAGTACAGATGGAAAATAATTGAAAAATAATTGCCAGAACTAAATACGTACACTGTTCCTTCTTGTCATTATTTCCTAAATGATACAGTAAAACAACTATTTACATAGCATTTACATTGTTATACATTAAAAGAATATAGAAATAATTTAATGTGTATAATCTGTATAGATTCTATACAAATACTACAATACTTTATATAAAGAACATGAACATCTATAGACTTTGCTATCCACAAAGAACCCTGCAGTCGTCCCCAACAGTCACTAAGGGACGTCTCCTCGTCTTTTTCTTTCTCCTGGAACTCCATTTCTATAGCGGTACCTGTCCTCTTACTCTAAGACAACACCCACATGGAGGGAAAATGTATGTTTACAGTAACAGCAATAATAATTGTGGAAGAATTACATTTCTTCTTAATGAAATGTCTCAGTTCATCTTTTCTCTTCCCAGGCACAGGTACAATCATCCCCAAAATTGTTGACTTAAAATGAGAACGTTTTATTGGCTACCTATGAAGCAAATATCCAGGTCAGTTGCTGCCAGGTTTCAGAATTTCCACAAACATCATTAAACCACTTGAAATTCCTGGATTTAAGGGTTCTCTGTGGAGCCAACGTTAGTTTCCTAATATTGCTACCCCCCTCACTAGATCATATATCAGAGTCTATGATGTTATAAGAGAAAGATGCTCAATTTCTGAGGACCAATTTTCAAAAATATTTTAAAGAGAGAGTGAAAAGAAATTCTGTAAGCATAATTTCTGAAATGACCCAGAGCCAGCTGAGGTAATTCAGAAAATCCAAGTGATTCACCAATGACTCAAATGGCCAATCAATCGAGAACAAAGAGGAAAACATTATCATGATGATCACTGGCTAAAGTCAAGATCATCTAGAAAATAAATGGCTAGCACGGAAAATGTCAAACACAAATTCACAATTAGCCTTAGGGAGGTAAAACTTACAAAATTGACTTTGACCCAAAATAATCACCATTGATCTTATTTGCCATGGGTCTTATTAGGTAATGAAAGAATATGTATTTATAGATTACCTAGTAGGTTGGATACTAACAGTATTTAGTAGTAAACTGTTTTATAATTGGAAAATACTAATAAAAAATAAAAAGCCAAACCACTGTCTAGAAGAAAAAATTCCTATCTAGAATGTTTAAATATCTGCCAAAAATTTATGCTAAGATGATAACTGATAGAGAACAAAATATTTTAATGGAAACAAAGTATTTGGCACTCCACCAAGAAGACATTTGAATGACCCACAAACACATGAAAAAACAACCCATCACTAGGTATCAAAGTTATCCAATTTGAAACTATGAGATACTACGAACACACCTGGTAAGCCTAGAAAAGTAGCAGTGTGATAACTTTGGAAAACTGCTTGGCAACTTCTAACAAACTTAAATACTTACGTAGATTCATTTGATCCTAGGTATGTTTTTAAAGTAAGCAAATGCATGTAGTCAGTGTCTTAGTTATTTTTCTCACTGCTGAGACAAAAAACCCAACACCCACAAGTTAAGGGAAGATAGGTTTATTTAGCTCACAGTTTATAGAGGTTTTCATCCATCATTGTCTGGCTCCACGGTAGGGTGGCACAGCAGACAGGTATCACAGAGGAGAAACGGTTCATGGCAGGCAGAAGGCAGCAAAGCAACAAGGGATGACCACGGCTCTTCCTATGCCTTATATCACATCGAAGCTACTTAGGGCAGGTAGCACTGACAGCCTTAATCCTAATGTCTTTGATCTTACACTTCACTATGAGTCAATCCCAGCATCACATACTCTAGAACTAGTCACACCTGAAAAAGCCGCACCTATGACCATATGAGACTTCGGCCAGACATATAAACCCAAACATAACATTCAGAAAAGTGAGAATTTTCTGAACAGATTTATGCAATAACAGTCCCAAACTAGAAACATCACAAGTGTCTATCATTGAGCAAGTAGACATCTGTGGGCATCCATATGTTGTTGATTAGGTCAGCAGCTCTTTCCATGTTATTGAATGTATCAATACAGTAGTTCATATGGCTTTGTTTCTGAGTAGTTATCTATTGCATGAATACAATTTTAAAAGTCTCCTCAATACCTAAGGAGGTACCAAAGTCTCTATTAGCATTGTATTGTTACTACCATAATTTGTCACTTTTCCAGTACCATTTAATATTAATAATAACATTGATATCCTATGTGAAATAAGACCTAGGCTATATTTGGAAGCCCTATATGTGCTTTTCATTTGTGGTCTTACTTAATGAGTCAATAGAATGATGTTATATTTTAATACCTCAAATTCCAGTTATCCCTGACCCAGGTAAGACAGTGGAATTCACAAAGCTGAAAAGTATTAATTAGAGTGATTCTTTAAGGATAATTTTTAATAATAGATCCCTTTCTTTAAAAAACTACAAATATTGCAAACAAGTTAAGTACTTTAAAGAATCCCTTGACAGCTAATAACAGAGCTGTTTAAATGTTCCAAGAAAGTCATGTCAAGTAGCAAGAACAAGGAAATCCAGTCACTAATACGACAATATATTTTTGCACCTAGGAACAGTCACTATATAATTTAGTTTGTGAAACATGGCAATTTGAATTTTATGTAGATGTTAGTCTTTGATATATTTACCCCATTTCCTATACCATGTTCTGCATTTTCTGTATAGGTTCATTGAATTATAAAGTTCATGAGTGGTGGGTTGTGTGCTCCTTGTTTTGTTGGAAAAGCAGCCTGTCACTTTTGAAGTAGCTGAATATTTACTCATAACAATGATCATCTTGATTACAACTTCTCTGTCTTAAAAATTGCTTCAATATAATATAATGTTTCTTGATTATGGTTGTTCTAGTCCATAAAACAGATGAAGCAGCCATTCAGAAAAGAGATTGCTAGGATTTTCTTTAGCAGTTTGGATAACAATTAATAATATGGACATAAATTCCAAAATACAAACAAAACCACGTTGTATAGCTAGTGCTTGGGATCTGAAACTGAGAGTGAGAAATCTGTTGCTGAAAACATTTTCTGTTGACACGCCCCTTTACATGTTGGAAGACTTAACCTCTTAAGCTAACTCCTAAATTAACCTTTAAGTAAATACTTTTAATTAATCTCTTTTCCAACACTCACAGTTTACCAAAATTTAAAAATGCCTCCCTAAATATTGATGAGAAAATCTTCACCATGGGTGCTATGGCTTTGGTGGAGAAGATGGTAGAAGGGTGTCAGAGACAAGTAGTAATTTTTACGCGTGGAGTAGGTCTGGATGCACAGATTTCTGGAGCCTCAGGAATGGTGGGAGAACAGCATTAGAACTCAAATCCTAAAAGAAGAACAGACCTGGAGAAGGAAGTGAGGAAAAGACCCAGACAAAGAAGGACATCTCGGGACAGGTTCTGATATATGACAACTGGAAAAAATAATATTGCACAGGGGTGTTAATTGTCTTTTCATTTTTTATATACAGAGGGTTTTTAAAAGTAGAAGTGTAAATACCTAGCCTTATTGAAGAATAAAAAGGTCAAATGTTTCTGGACTTAATTGGGCATGCTGAATGATAAACCTTAAAATGTGAATATATTTCAATGCAAAAATGCAAATGTTAGGATGCCCTCCTAAGAAAATAACCAAGCAAATATGCCAAAGATCTGTACATGTAGAAAAGAAATGTTTCAGTATTGTGTATAATATTAAAAAACATTAAAATGACCTAAATGTTTATCAGTGGAGAATTGGTTGAGTAAATATTCAAATATCCACACAGTGACATTTCATACCCACAAAAAAATGATGATGTAGTTCTATAATCATTGACTTGGGGGTGTGATATTTTGAATGAAAAAAAGCATATTTACAAAAGCAGTCTCAAAGTGCAGTTAAAAAATTTACATATGTATAGGAAACAAAGGGCTTGAAACATACTCACCCACGTGTGATTATCACTGAAGGGAGATTATAACTAATTTTATTTTTGTTTGCCTTTCATGTTTTTCTCTGTGATGGGAAATAGACATCGAAGAGGATATTAATCATTGGAACTAAATGTGTAAAACTTAGAAATAGCTCCATTCTCTGAACGTGATCAGTACTGAATAGCAACTTGTTTGGTTAGTTTGGGTTTTGGGGTTGCCTGAATGAAACATCAGTACAAATGGGAAGAAACCACTAAGCTTAAGGAATTACAGAGAGAGAATGACACAGTTAAATGACGAGGATAATTCTATTCTGATGGAAGCTTCAGCCTCTATTCTGCCTCCTAGAATTACTGTGAAGATATTAAAACTCATGGTGCTCACTTAGAACTGCCTGCAGTTTGGTTCACAGTAATCGTACCACCATAAGCCCATACACTACTTACATACCTTAGGAGTTTGGTAACACTCCTCTATAAGTCTAGGGGTTATTCTTTTTTCAGATAAGAAAACTGACACACAGAGAAGCGAGTGACACACTGAATGTCACAGAATTTGCACACTAATTAAGGTGGTGCTAGCAGTTATAACTAAGATAAAATTTGAGCAACTTAAGGCACTACATCTTACTTTTGGATTATTTTATATAGCACCATAAAAGTGTTAGTGAATAACGAAGTCATCTACAAAGTGACTCAGAGGTCTAGGCTCCTTAAATCTATGGCTCTACCTTTCTTCAGTCTTTTAAATCTATATCCAGAAGGTAGTTGGAAAGAGAGAGAATACAGTAGATAGTGACGTGCCCAAGCTCCTTGGGGGTTGAAATACATAACTTCTGCTGATCTTCTGTGGCTAAAACAAGCTTCACAGCCCCCACCAGAAGCAAAAGGACAGCTGTGAGAAATGATCCTGCCTGAGCAGGTACTGTTGAGTGAGCCTTTATTCTGTGGAGGAGGAGGACAGAGTGCCTCTGATTTAAAATCAAACATATGACCTTAAATCCAGTGCTCCTAATGTCACCACACACTGCCTGGCTCTGCAGAGTTACATTAGCCCATCTCAGCTCTCCGGAGTGGGCTAGAGCCCAGCCTACCCTGGGCAGTCCTGGAGCGGGGTTGTCACCAGTGGGAAGAGCCCTTGTCCTGCCAGGAGGAAAACCAGGCTGAGGGCCTGACCTGGCTATGTCTGACTGAATAAGCCTGAGTAAAGCATGAAATCGTTCCTCATCTCCTTCTTCAGACACAGTGACACAAACCTAAAATTCTCAGCTTTTTCATTCAAACTCTTAGACTCCTTATTATGTGTCCCTGATACGCTCAGACATTGCTATAATGTAATGAGTCCATATTATGAGTCCCTTAATAGCAAGTAACAACAAGAGTAGCACACGCCATTAATGTAATCCCACACAGAGTTTTAAAAGGAGTCAAAAGGAAAAGGAAACATTACATACCTTTAGTAGCCCTCACCTGGGTGGCTGTTCAGTTTCTATTAGGCTACCGAAAAGTGGGAGGGGGCAGAAATGTGCCTTCCCATAACTGCATCTGTGGACTCCCAACTGGAAACCAGAGAGCTCCATGACCTCTGAAGGTTCTAACCTGTTACTATCTGAAAACAGCTTTTGTTTCTGTAATCTTGAAGAGTAAATTCCAGTCACACACCTTCTAAACAGAGTGTGCCCGGGAATACTGGTTTTCTCCTTCTCCACTTGTCTGAATCCAGAAGTGTATATTAAGTTGGAAGTGGTTGGAGACAGTGGGAAGGGAGAGGACCTTCAAAAAAATAAAAAGAACTCACTTCATGAAGCGGAGCAGGGGCTCTCTCAGCAGCCTCACGGAGCTGATAGCACTGCCTGAGCTCCAGGGTTTCTACGTCATTCATAAATCCATGGTCATCACTCCGCCTTCAATATGCCACTCTTCTCTTCTCCATGAAATACATCAGAGAGAAAAATACAGAGAATTCTCATGAGACCCCCACCAGATGTGTCACATCTGAACACTTTGTACACTTGTTCCTGATAGTTTTAACAAATACAGTCTTTAAAATAGTGACTCTTGCTCAGGTAATGTTCCTCTGTGCCATTTTCCTGTTGCCTTCCCTGGAAGTAACCACTAATTGAAATCTGAATAACCTGAAAAGCCAATAAACATCATGATTTTCATGCAGAAATGCTCTATAAAAATATAGCACTTAGTTTTGCACGGTGTCAAACTTCATATGAATGACGTACCGTACATATTGTGCTATATTTGTTTATTTTACTGTTTGAAATGCTTTAGAGTTTAATTATTGAGTGCAGGGTGCTCTGGCTTATTCACTTCTACAGAGCCTTCTTTTGAATAAATACACCAAGTTTAAAACCCGTTTCCCTTGTGTGAGACCGTAAGTGACATTAAATTGCTGCATAAGCTGGACATAGTGGCACCGACCTCTAATACCACCTGCTCGAGAAGCTGAGGCCGGAGGATTGCAAGTTTGAGCCTGGACAGGGCAATTTAGTGCCTATGTATAACACTGTCTCAAAATTTTAAAAAGGGCTAGAGATGTAGCTCAGTGTAGAGACCTGAGTTCAATGACAAGTTTTTTTTAAAGCACACTGACAGTATTGGATATGTTTCCTTGTGTAAGTGTGAGAATTACCATGACATGTAGGTTGAATTGCACCAGATATGCCATTCTCTTCAAAAACTGGACTAGATATTGATGGACAAATGTCTCTAAAAAGTGACTTTACCTAACAGTTTCTTTCCCTTTCACAATATGTATTGTACCTTTCAGATTTTATGTACTCTTGCAGTTTTTTATGCTGTGGAGACAATATGATGTTTACACATGTGGATCTGATTTATTTTACTTATGAGTGTGGTCTCTGGTTATATCCATTTACCTATAAAAGCCTCAAGTTTATCTTTCTTTATAGCTGAGTAATGCTCCATTGTAAAGATGAGAAAAAAATCATTAGATAGATAGATAGATTATATATATAGATATATGATAGCTAAGATAATTGAACTACTAATTTCTATTGATTTATTGTAAGGAATACATTAATGTTTATTTTTTTTACCAATTTTACATATCTAATAATCTGAACAACTACCCTGAAGAAAACAATATATAACAACCACTGCTGATTTCCTATCATCTTGTTTTGAAATTCTGCATCATTTTTAATGTTTTTTCCTCATTTTGTACTCTCTTTAAAAGAAAAAAGTGATTTTAGCAAATCTTAAATATTCTCATTACTTCACTTATTTTCTAAACTGTGACTTGCTAATCTGATTGGTTTTAATTTGCATATAAATAATTTCTATTGTGATTAGCATGTTTTATGTAGCTATGTAAGTTACTCATTCTGTGAATTGTTTGTTCATATCTTTTACCCATTTTTAATCTCTTTTTAATGAATTCTAAGGCTTTCTTCTGTGTCCAAAATAGTAACCGTTCTCCCAGTACTTGTTTGAGTTTTTGTTGTTACTGGAGTTTTTAGCTTTATTTTTGGTGTCTTTTGTTTCTAACAATTTGTACTTTTAGTATAGCAAAAGTCTTTAAACTTCCTGTAGAATTTGTGCTTTCTGCAGCTTAAAGAAAATTGCTGTACTCACAAAGATACTTTTTAATTTTTTTCTGAAAATAGTAGTTTTCTTTAACATTTGTATACTTGACTCCCCCTAGAATTTACTTTTAAGTATTGCTGTTATTAGGAAATTGATTTCATGGAAAACCACTTTTTGCAGCTCTATTTATTAAATTAGTAGATCTAGTTCCCCTATATTACTGTTCTTTAGAATTTACTGTTTTCCTTGATGCTTCACCTTTCATAGATTAATTAGGGAGATGGGAATTAATACTTTTGCAACATTAACTCTTCTCACTCAACATCTTGGTTTATCATTCCATTTGGACACATTTTGTCTTTTGATGTTTTTCAGATTCTCCATAAATACTTTAAACTCTAATTAAATTTATTTCTAGGTACCTTACAGAATTTGTCAATATTCAGAACAATATCTAATTTGCTATTGTATTATAATTGCTTATTTCATATGAAGAGTAGCCCTACTGAATTTCTGTATATTGATGTTTTATCCAACAACATTGCTGAATTTTTCTCTTAGTTCTAAGCATCTGTCTATAGGGTGTCTGAGTTTTATTTCCCTCCTGTGGGGCCATTAATTTCCTAAACTAGGAGCAGTTTGGTCTATTCCTTAGCACACTGTTCTTTGTCCCTTCCCCCTTTTCTTTTCTCCTTTTCCTTCTTTCTCTCTCTCTCTGTCTCTCCCTTCCCCTCTCCCTTGTTCTCTCTCTTTCTGTCTCTGTTTCTGTCTGTCTCTGTCTCTCTCTCTCTTAATCTTATTGCACTGGCTAAGAAAGCCATGAAAGAGTGAAGTATACATTCATCTTTATCTCTTTTTCTAACCAAAATGGAGTGTTTCTAATAGTTCACAGATACATGGTGTTTGTTCATTGTTTTTAAAAGTCCATTTTTTGGTCTGGAAATTTTCTTCATTTTCTAATTTTCTCTGAGTTTTGTATTTTGTTGTCATTTTAAAATTATCAATGAATGTAGAATTTTTATCAGTTTTGTCTGTTTCTCAATATAATACCTAACCTTATCTTTATTCAATAAATGTGAATTACATTGTATAAATGATCATTACATTCCTGAAGTAAACAGCTCATTAATATTTTTAAATACTGGAAGATAATTTGATATTTTATTGAGTACTCATGCAACTATATTTCATGATTAATCTATATTTCTTTATTTTACTTTCCTCTTTAATGTTTTGACCAATGTGATAGTTTTCTTTCTTTTCTGTGCTCTGAAATTCTGTGCTCTGAATATGTCTGTTTCTTAAAGCTTTGATACCAAGACCTAGGTAATCACTTGGCATTATCATCTAAGTCATTACTTATCAATTTTCAGATGGCATAGGTTTGCTTTGCTTTACATTTTTATTTCTAACATTTCCAGTTTTTTCCATATCTTTCTGACTCTGTTTTACTTCTCCCTGCCTTTGTTTCATTACTTTTTTCTTTTAAATGAAAATAATCTTTTTCTTGGCTTCCTTCAACGTTGTAAATTTTCTCATTGTAGCCTTTTTCTGATAGTACCATTAAGTTAATTCTTATTCTGTTTCAGAATTTTGATTATGTTCCTTAATATTAGATTTCTGTTCTTGCTTTGTTTTCTTCCTGTTTTTCTGCAGAATATTCATGTTTGTTTTCATACTGTCTCTGGCTTCTTTCTCATATCCTTCATCTTCCTGTGCTCTCGCTTGTTCAGAATGACACCCGGTCAATAGCCAGGTCATAATAGGAAGTGTTCTTTCTGTTCTTTCCTGACTGAGAAATAGCACAATAAGCCCAATCATCAGAAAGCTTGGTGCAGTATCTCAGTTTACCTACTCATCTTCCTGGGCCCGCAGAGTCCTATGCACCTACAACTTCATGCACTGTGTCAACAGTAACTATATTTCAAGCTCATTTCAGGAGTCGGTGAGTTTCCCTCTATTCCTGGCTTCCGGCTGTCAGCATGGCTAGGTATTTCCTCTGTCTCAATGACATTCACTCTGAGGTGCCACTGCCTGCCTCCTAAAGTAGAATCTGCACATTCATCCCTAATGACCCTTTCTTTATGTTCTGATTTTTTATTTGTGGTCCACAGATATGTTTACATCTTTTTGCTGTCTGCTGATAACATTTTGGTTATCTCTTCCTGAATTTCCTCTGGAATTGCCAAGTCTTTGAAATAGAAGGTTTTGTTATACCATAAATTTGCTTTTTTTATTTGAAATTGTTGAAGGTTTACTTAAATCTTTTTTTTATTTTTCCTATTGCCTAATAAGAACTATGCATGCTTTTGGTTCTCTTGAGATTGTATTAGATGAAAGAAGAAAAGCAATATAGTGGGAAGAAGGAGAGAAATAGTATAAAAATTAGAAGAGAATGCAGAATATTTAGTTCTGTCTCAAAGAGGTTGAAATTATTAAAACAATTAATAATCATTATTAAAAATCCATAAGCAGAGTAGGCTTGGGGAAGGTCCTATCAATATGACAGCCCCATTTCTTCTCCTGCCTTAACTCAGCCCTTCTTTGACCCATAATTGTAGGAAATCTACTAGCAGCAACTTTTCATCCACATTTAGTGAGAGAAAGAAAGAGACACTGACTTCCTAAACTCTCTCAAGAGTAGACCAACATCCTTAGAAGTCTCTAATAACCCTCTACATAGGTCTCTCTGGATAGAACCACATTGCACATTCATTCATAAACAAAGGACTGGGACTTCTGGGAAGATGGCGACCGGGTAGGCAGCAGAGAGAGAACCTCCCAGAGGATTACCACCCAAACAATGAAATATAACAATATGAAGACAGAAATGAGGACTTCCGGGAAGAAGACGACCAGCTGAGAGAGCGAGTGCGGAGGGAAGAACGGCTTCAGCTCCTGAACCCGACAGAGAACGCGCTACTGGGACAAACTGCGCCAAACCGGGCAGCGCTCTGGGATCCCGCTCAGAACCCCACCCCCGCAGCCAGCGCTGCACAAACTGGAGCAACAGCGACCGGCTGGTGGGATTTCTGAGTCGGGGAAAATCTCCATCCAGGGAAAAACATCTCAACGGCACTCCTATCTGCACGATCACAGGGTGAGTTAAGTGCGCGCTCTAACCGGTTTTTCCTGAATCGGGAAGAAGCTCAGCCCAGCGAGAGACATCAAAGCAGCTTTAAGGACTGCGGGATCTCCCGGCTGGGAAGACCTACTTAGGTGCCCCAACGGGTTTTGTGAGGGGGGAAGGAGCTCCACCCAGGGAGGAACACCTGAGTGGCCTATCTCCAAGAATCCTGGGGTGGCGAGCTGTTTATTCGCCCCGCCCAGGTCTTGGGGTAGGGAGTAGAAGCGGAAATCTCAGCAGAAAGCTTAAAGGACATTCTCCGAAAGAGAAGGAATCATTGGAGCAGCCTCTGCAGCAGACCTTTGCCTGCTGAACTGCCTGGGGAATTTATAGCTCCAGAGTTTGAATCTGATACCCAAAAATGGGAAAACAGAGGAACAAAACGCAGTCTCAAAACTCAACCCCACCCAGAACAAGTTTTGAATGTGAGGATACAGGGGAACCAGGAA
>PVLD010022921.1:0-28397 GCA_004027595.1 Dinomys branickii | reverse complement strand
CAGCTGCAAAGGCTGCTCGAATGATTCCTTCTCTTTGGGAGAATGTCCCTTAAGCTTTCTGCTGAGAGTTCCGCTTAAAAGGCTGTACAGATATTGGTTAGATACTCCCTACCTAGTGACCTGGGTGAGGTGTGTAAGACTGCTCCCCCACCCTCCCAGGGTTCCCTGCAGGTATAGGGATGGATCTCCTCCCCCACTCCGTGATCTGGTCGCGAGTGCCGATATCTCACCAGTTATTGGAGTCCCTGCAGGCATGAAGGTTCCAAGGTGCCAGTCTATCCTTTGGGGCTTTCTGCGCGGCCCGCCCGATGCGCACGAAACGTGGGACTGCTGGGCGTCTCCGCCGCCAACAAGCCGATCTCCGTCGGGAGTCGCCGGGGGGGCTGCGCCGGCTCGGGAGGCGGGAGGGATCGAGCCGTCCGCGCACTCAGGGCGCTAGGACCCAGAAAATCTTTCTCCCCGCTTCCGGCGGCTTTTGGGGCCCCCCGCGCGGCTCGCCCGACACGCGCGAAATGTGGGACCGCCGGGCGTCTCCGCCGCCAGCAAGCCGATGTCCGTCGGGAGTCGCCGGGGGGCTGCACCGGCTCGGGAGGCGGGAGGGACCGAGGCGGCCGCGCTCCCACTGCGCTTGGACCGAGTCAAGCTTCTTCCCCGCGGGGATCGTCCCTGGCTCCCAGCGTCTGGGGCTTTCCCACGTCTCGCCCCGGCAGCCTGGTCCGCCCTACCACATCTCCCCCGGCATCCCAGAGAAATACGCCCAGTCTAAACTTCCCAGCCGAGGTCCCGGCATTGACGCTCGCCAAGACTGTCTCGAGCTGGCGGCGCCCATCAAGGAGGTTCGCTCCCTTGCTGCTCACCTGGTCGCCATCTTCCCGGGTGGTTAATTTGCATTTCTTGAATGACTAATGATGTTGATCATTTTATCATATATTTATTTACCATTAGTATTTCTTTATCTGAGAACTATGTCTTCATCTGAGATGCCTTTTTTTTTATTGGGTCTTTGAATTGGTGGGTGGCTGACTTTTAAAAAATTTTTATATGTTCTAGATAGAACTCTTTTGTCTAAGGGACAGTTTGCTAAATTTTTTCTCCCACTCCGTGGGTTTTTCAAAAGGAGGTTTTATCATTCTCCAGTGCCTCTCCCCTTCCCAGAAGATGGAAGTGGGACTGAAAGTTCCAAATTTCTAATGTTGGCTTGTCTCTCTGGTGACCAGACCCATCCTGTAGCCCACTGGGAGTTGCCTCATGAGAATGGAAAGTACTCTTATCATAAGGAGATTCCAAGGGCTTTGGAGCTCTGTGGCAGGACCTGGGGTAGAAACAAATGTGTTTATGTCTCATTGTGCCATACCATCCTGCCCTATAGAAACAGTGTACTGCATCTGTGTTCCCAGGCTAGACCCTGGAGGCCTGCTTGTGAATCTGCACGGTGGCCTTAACCGAGGACACAGACTGGGCAGCTTGGACAACAGAAGCATATGGCCTCACAATTCTGGAGGCTGAAGTCCAGATCACGGTGTTGACGGTGCTGGTTTCCCTTAAGGCTACTTTCTGTGGACTGTAGCTGGTCATCTTTGTGTTTGCTTCCACATTTAACCTTCTTCCAAGGGAGAAGTTGTTGGATGTAGGACCTATCCTAGTGACCTCATTTTAAGTCAATGGCTCTGTCTCTGAGTAAGGTCATATTCTGAGGCTGGAGAGAGTCCAGTTTGGAGTCCAGTAAAAGAATTTGGGGGGAACACAAGCCTGTAATAGCATGTGGTGAGAATTCTGAACAGTTGTAAATTCACCAAGTTGAAACCAGAAGTATAGTTTAAAATATCACAAACAGCATATAAATGGACCGAGCATGAGTTGAATGAAGTAAGCTTCTCTTACCCTGAAACTGCTGGCCATTAAAGTCCCGGGGTAGGTGCATCCAAAAGGGAACTTGGGGTTCACTGGACTTAGAATCCTAGATCCCAAGGACAGACAAGGGCAAGATTGGGCAGGGGGAATGCTGGGGCAGGTGTCATGCTCTCCCCAGTCCCATTCTCAGAACAGCAGGATGCCGCCCCACCCTAAGGGGGCTGGAGAAGGTAGGGAAGAGGCCAGGAGCATCCCTGAGAGTGGCACGTTAACCATCTGGCTCTTCAGAGAAAAACAGAAATAAAGTCTCTGAATTGGAGATTTTGTTGATTATCCTTGCGCAAGTCCTCCTGACTCCACTTATTAAATCTTCCCGAGGGTTGGCACTTGCCCACAACCTCCTGCATGCCTAACAACAGGCAGGAAGCAGCCCACCATTACTGACTGCCCTCTCAATGAAGGCACTCTCCATGCCTGCTGTGGGCCAAGATCCGAGAACACAACAGGCAGGAGGTGCTGTTCTCAGAAGCAAAACTGCACCACATAGTACCGTGGCCAGGAGGGGCCTGGTAGCTTATGTGCGGGACAGAAGGAGGTTCAGAGGAGATGTCCATTTAATCTGCGTCTGTAACTTCCCCAGGAGAAACAAGAAACAGCTGTTGCATGAATAGGTGGATTCTAGCAGTTCCCTGAATGGCCACAAGAGGGCGCAGTGCCTCTGCCTTGCAAAGAGCAAATTCTCCCAGTGTGCCAGCATCCCGAATACCCTGGGTGTTCTGAGCATTGTGAGCTGCCCCAGCATCACAAGGAAATGCTAAGGCTTGCATCTGTTTCCTTCTGAATTTCTCCCATGGCCTCTGTTTCCCCTGGGTCTTTCTCCATCAATAGACTTTGTCTCCTTACCGCACCCTTTTTGTTAGTATATACAGCTTTGCAAAGGATATATTAAAAAAGCCAGAGCGCCCTCTCACTGCTATTCTGTTCCTCTCTACCCTATATGATCCTTGGTTAGCCAGGTGGGACACAGAGCATCTAGTTCAACGTGAATGTCAGATAATCAGCGCTGTTCAGCACTGTATAGGGGAATGCCGAAAGGCTTACTCATGATTTATCTGACATGCAGGTTTCACGTGGCTTTCCATTTGGTTAAATCTGCAGCCCTTACTTGGTGTTTCTACAGCCCTTGCTCTGCACAGGTGATGTGTGTACACATGCTCTAATTTTGCTCACAGAAAAGGTAATACATTTTACCCTATTTGCATCACTTTTTCCATCTAACTGACCATCCATTCACTCAAAAATATGTGCATAAAGCCTGCATGTGTGATTACAGCAATGCACCACTTTAAACTAGTGTTTCTCAGTCTTAGCTAGATCGTTCTTGGTTTGGGGAACTACCCCATGCACTGTGGAATGTTGACCAGCATCCCTGGGCCCCTCCCATTACACTACATGGTACCATCCCTCACTGCAGTCAAGAAAACCTAAACTATCCCTGGACGTTGACAAGATCCCTTGGTGGTGGTGGTCTGGGGGGTTGGGAGGAAGGCAGAATTGCATTGTGGAGAACCACTAGGTATCTCCCTATCTCCTATTTTGAGAAAGTAAAAAAAAAAAAAAACTTTTTCCTCTATCATTTTAGATTTAGTATTTGGGGTCCTGCAAATTAAACCAACAAACAACAGAATAACAAGATACAAATTTTATTTGGTATCAGTGTTTTAATTTTTATGTGTACTTGGAGGACTCACAGAAAAGGAAGGGAAAATGCAAAGCAGCAGTTCAGCAGATATGAGAGCTTGTAAGCCATTTTAACAAAAAGTGATAAATTTGTAGAAACATGAAAAGACCAAGGAAAAAAGTTTGGGCTTCTAGGGGCAATAAATTGTGGGCAGGTAAATACATGGTAGAAAACTAAGCAAAGCTGAGGGCTGTCCCAGGGAGGTTTGTTTATGCAGATCTAAGTCCAGGCTGTCTCCAGTGGTACATTATTCTGCGGGACACAGGAAGGAGACACGGCCGCCAAGGGAGATTTGTGCCCTGCCCTTAGAGAGAAAGGGGGACAGAGAGCTTTTCGTGCATCTCTGTTTCCCAATTGCCTTCAGCTCAAGGTAATCCTTGTGCCAAAGCGGTGTGTTCTGATCATCTGTGTCTGTCTGTCAATGATGCTACACATGGGATCGCAACATCAAAGTCTACAGTGCATCTAAATTTTTGTAAACATCGCTAAACTTCCCTCCACAGATGCTGCCTTGATTTATATTTCCTCTGACAAGGAACAAGCACAGTGAGTTCTTCATAGCCTGGCCACATAGGCTGTTGTCAAACTCATTGAGCCTTGCTAGTGTGATGCAAGAACGCGTGTTCTCACAGTAGTTTTAACCTGTGTTTGTTTTAGGGTGAGTCAATTGCAGCGTCTTTTTGCATGTGTCAGCATTATTTCTGGTCTTGTTAGCTGGTCATGCTCTTTATGAATTGATGTTAAGGAAATTGCCACTTTGTGATCTGAATTGAAAGTATTTTTCATACTTTGTTGGGACTAGGGATGTGGCTCAGTGGTAGAGTTCTTGCCTTGCATATTTTATTGTTATTTCCTTTGATTTTACTTATTTTGATACTTGTCAGCCAGTGTTTAAATTAAGTGTAGTTGAATTTATTGTGTAGTTTCTATATCTCCTTAAAAAGACCAAAGCAGTAGGCACATTATGGTCCCATACTGTTTCCCAGGACCCTCTGGCTTTATTTCTTTCCTACTGAAGTCTTTAGGGGACTAGGAGTTTATTTTGGGGGTGAGGAGTGAGCCATGGCAGGGTCTCCTGTTCCACACACTTGGGCCTGTATCTGGGTCATGTTTGTGCCTCTTGTCTCTGTCTATGCAGGGCCTCACACATGCTGTTTTGGTTGTTCAATTCACAATATGTTTCAACATCTGCTACTTGAGGCCCTCCTCTCAACTATGTCTGATTTTAACATCTTTCAAGCCTGTATTTGCATGTTTATTTCTATATAAATGCTGAATAATCTGCTGTAGTTAAAAAGCACACAAAACACAAACCAAAAAAAAATCCATTTTCACTGGATTGTATTCAAGGGGTAGATAAATTTAAGGAAGACTGACATCTTTCTGATGGGTGGCTCCTGATCCTGAGGAGGCTGTGGCTTTTCACCTGCTTTCTTTCCTTGTGCTTCTGTTTGCTGACATTTTACTTAGAATTGGTGCCTTGATGTCAACAAGCAAGGCTGTTCTATAGCTTCTTTTCAAACAAAGAAGCTGGAAGCATGCTCTTTTCTTCTATTTCTTGCACAGGTTTCAAGGCATTGTGAATATGCATTCCTTAAAGATTTGATAATTGTTGTGAAATTGAACTTTCTTTTCTTTCTCGTTTGGAGCAAGTACACATGTATATGTAAATGTGTGTCTTGAGTATTTGTATTTGAGTATGCACATATGTATGTATTTATGTAGATCTGTATCTGTATGTGTATATATGCCTGGGTATGTGCAGGTGGATGCATGTTTGTGTGTTGGAGGGGTTGAAGGGGCCCAGAACATGCTGTTGCAGCATAAGGATGATCTTGAGCTGATTGCATTTGAAAGTCAACCATTCAGGAAGAGGCTTTCTCTGTACTTGTCTCATGTGCATAGAAAGCAGGACCTTCCAAAGGATTCAACAGCCATGGACCTCCTTTCAAGAAAACTGCCTGTACCCGGAAAAGGAGTATTCCAGCTGCCTGAGATGAGACGTCAGCACTGAGATGAGAAATTGCATAATCAGATCTTACTAAACCAGACCTTACCTTTCATTAGTTTCCTTTAAATATTTCTTAGTCATTTACCACTACCTTGTTGTCCTTTGAAATTGTAGCTCCCTTCCCTTGTTGAAATGGGGTGAATGCCCCATATGCTAACAGTTTCTTTGACCTACTTCTTGTGTGAGTTTCTGAGTATGTATTTGAATAAGGTTTACCTTTCTCTTGCTAGTCTGCCTTTTGTCAATTGAATTCATAGTCCCACTAGAAATAATCTAAGAAGGTAGAGGAAAAGTTTTTCTTCCCTGAAGTGTGTATATATTCATGTGTGTGTAACTATTGTAGCTCTTTGGCAGTTTCTTTCTTCTTTGGAAGTTGGATTCTTCTTAATCAATTTGGTAATATTTTCCTAGAAGAGCATTCATCTCATCCAGATTTTAATGTGCACACTGTTGAACAAAGTGGTCTTTTATGGTTGTTTTCATTTCCTCTGTCTGTGGCTCTCTTCACGTTAACTCAGCTGTTTTCACTTTTTTGTTAAGGTGTATAAAACTGTGAGTTTTCATTTGAGCACTCTCAGCTGTATCTAGTAGTTGCTGAAGCATACTATAAAAGCACTTCTCAGGCTGTTACTACACGTTTTTATACCAATACTGTGGCTACAGAGCATGTGGCAATCTTCTTTTCGCTCATCAGTGAAGTATCTGGCAGAATAGTAGACTGGCTTCAAGGAGGACTTGAGGAATTGAAAATTACTGGAGAATAAATGGTGAAATACGATATGTGAAGTCTAGACCCAGCCTACACCCCACAGGAAGTACAGGCACAGCTGTGGGCCATGTTCTCCGCCAGGCTGCAGTAAGTTGCTGTGTATCCACATAGCAGACCCACGTCACAGGTGCTACAAAGCAGTTTCAGGGTTCTGAATAATGAATTAAGGAGGCTTCTGAGAGAGGCAGGTGACTCTCAGCATGATGCTAAGAATCACAGTGCCACTGGTTTTATTTCCAAATCTTGCACTTACTTTCCCTTATTGTGGTGTTCACCTCATCGTTTCTAGATATTCTGTACAGAGAAGTTTATGTCTCCTCTGCTTAATAGTCAGAGACGTTAAAATGGCCAGATGGGCAACCTTCTTGCTTTATCAGGTTGATTTAATTTCTGGCTGTTGCACCATAAGCCACAGCTACTCTGTGGGATTTAGCCTGGCTTCCTTTGGACCAAGATGTGCAATCGATTTTTAACAGTTGTCCCACAGGTTCTTGGAAAGCATTTAATAAATGTCAGTTAGAACTGCATTATTGATTATGCTATTTAGGACTCTGCCTTCTCACTGTATTTTTACCCATTAATGAGTTTCCCTCTGGCGCTCCCTGCCCACCATGGGCGTTACCACTTTCAGTGAGTGTGATTTTGCTATTTACAACCACTAACCTTTCGCTGTGGGTTGTAACTCGGGTCATTATTAAATGTCCCTCTGCCTTGTTCTGTGCTCTTTTCCTTGATTCCAGCCATGCCTAGTAATGGGCTCACAGCCCCAGTGCGCTCTTGACTCCTTTATTTCGTTTTATTGTAGTATAATTTATAGGCAGTAAAAGGCCCAGGTCTTGGTGTTACACTTTCATGAGTTTTGACAAATACATCACCATGGTGGCTCCCACCATCTCAGGATATGGGCTGCCCACAGAAGCCCTATGACCCTTTCTAACTGATTGCACCGTGCCACAGAGCCAGTTGTCCTGATCTCTGTCACCACAGATAGATGTTGCGGGAGGTGCAGAACTTCCTGTAAAAGTGCTAGTTTGTCCAAATCACAGCACTGTCTGCAGCACGGTGAGGACACTGGAGCAACTGCAGGGATCACCCACAGCCCAGGAGGGCGTGGGCCGTGCCCGCTGTGCCCGTTCCTGTAGGGGACCCTCTGCACAGTGTGCTCCCTGTCTACATCTTGGGAAATGAGAAGGTATTGTTTTGCGTGCTTTTTGTTGTTGCTGAGCAGGGTAGAAGGGCTGCGAGCTCATCGGTCTAAGTAGTTTTATCGCTAAACCTGAGAGGGACCTCTGCGAGCAAAGCAGAGAAGGTGTCTCTTACAGGTGAAAAAGCTTTTTAATAGCATTTTTTGTTGGGCTTTTGAGGGGGTGGGTCAGAGAAACAGCAGGCTTGTGGCTTACTACTGTGTCGTCTGTGATCTGCGGACATGTTCTCGGTGGACTGCTCATGAGCTAAGTGAAGTGAAACCTATGTTTTCTAAGGATTTCAAAACAAAATGATAGGAGTTAACAATGGTTGTTATAGTACATATCTTTGTCTTCAACAAAGTTGCTTGGATTACCAGATGTAAGAATGTGAGATGGATCAAACAACTGAAGGGAATAAAAGTAATAAAAAGAAAACCCACTAGAAATGATACAGAGCTTCACTAAACAAGATGGTAGGAATTGAACAAGATGGCAGGTGGCCTCGTTTGAACTGGCAGTGTCCTTGTCTGAATTCTATCAGTTGTTATCTTGCAACATCAAATGAGGCTTTGGTGTGGGCAGAAGGGGACACATGTGACGGGTCCATCCAGACTTCTCCTTGTGTTGGGGTTTGCTTACTCAAGCTACCACTGCAGTGAAAGCATGGGACAAAGGCATTGTGCGTGAACCTAATGGCCTCTAAGAGTGTGGGCTACTCCCACACTCAGCTGACCCCAGTAGAGGCACTGTGAATCCCTCAGCCAGGAACCATTGGCAAGTCTGAGTGGCCATCTGCAAAGATCTCTCCTTACTGGCAGGAGGAGGCAGCCCTGCGAAATGCAAGGCCTAAAGAATCAGGAAGTTCTGGGGTGAGTTGTTCAGTTTAGCTGATTCACCACAGAGTGTTTTCAGCTCAGGGTCTTACTACCAGGATTCTGGGGTACTGTGGGCTCTTTCTACAGATTCTTTCCAGGTTCTTGTTGTCCTGAACAAAGGATTGGACAAAAAAGTGGAACAGGCACATGGTGAGGTTTTGCATGTATTAGAGATAGGAAAAGATGTTAGCTCTGCAGAACAAGTGAGGGCCAATTAAGGTAGGAAAAGAAGTATACTCAGCAGGGTGAGGGCAGGCTATTGAAAGAGCTCACAGTGGCAAAAAAGTTTAATGGCCGCCATGCTTTGTACCCCTCATTTCTTAGGTGGACAACAGATCTAGGCTGTCCTATTTAAAAGCTCTTGGTCTCCTGCCAGAAGAGTTGAAGATAGCACTTTCTGATTGGTCATGGTGCTGGGCTTGGGAACTGCTCTGCACCTGTGTCCTGGATCACCATGACTGACAGGACATGCCCTTTCCAGGTGGCTGGCCACATTTCAATCTCCTACCTTGGTCTGACCACATCTTAATTTACCTAGTTATTGGACTATCCTCATGTCAATTTTGGTCCTCTTAATTTTTCAGAAACTTCATCACATCCCGGTTTTCCAATTATTATCATAAACTTATCCAAATTCTTATGTGAGACGAGTTCATTTTCTCTGTCTGCAGCTTACCTCCCCCATGCTCATTTTGTATCTTGAGATTTTCCGGATCCAATTGCTGTATCAGGCAGTTGGGCAATTTCACTGTGGTTTTTTTTTTTTTTTCTTTATTTTTTTTCAGAACAGGTCTGACAAGAGAGTTGACCAGTAAGGTCTGAAGGCCCTGCCCTAGACCCCAGACCCACCAGAGGCACAGGGCAAAGGGCAGAGGGGCTAGGTCCTGGGGAGCAGGGCTGGGGGAGAAGCCCAGGCTCAGGGAGGGCCTGTATAGAACTTCTCATCCTTTTATTTCCCAAGTCTCTCTGGCTGTGAGCCCCAAATGGCAGCAGCCTCTGGGCTGCTAGAGTAGACAGTGGGGAAGGGGTACTAACCCACCCTGGTCTTTTTGTGATCTCTCCAGCGAGTGAGGCAATTACAGAGCTAGCTTGTCAGGAAGAGAAACAACTGGTCAGCTGGTGAGAGAAAATACAAAATGGTATTTTAAAATGTGGATGAATGTAAACTATAAATAAAATAGGACACAAAAAATGTAAAATATAAATCAGTGTGATATCAGTAAATGTAAAGGTTTGAATGCTGCTGTGAATGAAAAAATTATAAAATTAGAGCACAAAACAAACTGGTTATTTGGTGTTGAAAGAGGCATAATTAAGTGACACTGAAAGGCTGAACATAAAAAATGCAAATGAGACTGAGAGAATGAGAAAGTCAGAGAGAGAGAGGGACAGATAGAGACAGAGAAACAGAGAGAGCAAAAGAGAAGTTTGTCCTAGTGTCAAAGTTAAAAAAGAAACCAAAATTATAAAAAATGCAAAAATAATAAGAGATTTTAATTCTGTCTCTAATAACACGTCAAGTAGACAAAAGTGAAATTTCTGATCTGTATCTCTTGCTGAAAATAGAGAATAAATCTTTCTGGTGCTTATAGAACACTCAATTCTTAATGGCAAGTTAGGATACAAACCCTCTCAATATAGACTCCAAAGTAGAAGTAGTGCGGGCTGCAGTCTATGATCATAAGATAACAAAATCAGACATTTAAAGCACACTTAGAAGTGGGGTCGCCAAGTTATCTGAATAAAATACCTGTGTCTTAACTCCTGGGTTCAAGAGCAAACCCAAAACCACACCTTATATTCCAATGTTTTAGCAGAGTATCTCAAAACTAAAAAGAAGAAAAGCTATTTCAGTTGACTGCCAAAGACAGGGCCTGTAAGAAAAACAAATCCTTGTGATCACAAGCCAAACATAGTATTTAACCACCCCACTCAAGTTTTAGAAAATAATGATATTTTGTATCTTTTTGCTTTTTAATTTTAAAGATAAAAGAATGAAAACATATTAACAAGCAGACATGAACAAAACAATACCAAAACAGTAAAAGCAGCACAGAATTTCAGACAAGGTGATAAGAAATCAACAGTGGCTGCTGTACTACGTATTGTTATCTTCAAATTGGTTACTCAGTTAAACAAATACAGGCATGTAAGATTGAGCAAACAATTAAACATTAACTGTTCCTTTTACTAAAGCGACGGAAATTAGTAGTACAATTATCTTAGCTATCTTGTGTATACATATGTACATATTTTCCCCTTCTTTCTCTCTTTTACCTCATCCAGTTGTTCCATCGTTTTGAGCAGTTTCTTTCCCTTTCACAGTATCTATTGTACCTTTTAGATTATATTTACTCTAGGAAAGAATAATATTAACCTAAGAAAATGACAAGAAAGGATTAGAAGACAATAATGCAAGGTCTGTGGAGGTAGCTCAGGAGAACTTGCCTAGCATATGCAAAGCCCTGGGTTTTATCCCCAGTGCTGCAAAAATACAAACAATAAAAAGTAATAACAGAAGGTTATTAGAAAATGGGAGACCTAATATAATAAGCCCAAAACCTGATTAGGCTGTCACTAATCAAGGAAAATAGAGAAAGTGCAAATATGCAAAATGGTAAATGATAGAGACACTGTACACACTTATAATGAGAATCGTGCGAGAGCTTTGCTTTTATGGATGTCTTTTCAGGGAAACATGAAGCATGAGAGCGCCACAAGATGGATAAAGACTGTCTACCTGGCAGCCTTTACTTCTGTCATTTCTGGAGGCCGTGATTATAAATCCAGACACCCCAGGAAAACTATTCCAAATAAGGAGATGACATAGGCCAGGTGCAAAACTAATGACAACCCACAGACTTTCTGTACAATAAGTCCTAGCCATAATAAAAATGAGAAAATTACTCCATTTACAGAATACTCCGTAAAAGAATAGCTAAAATGCCCAGGAATGAATCTAACAAGAAATATGGAAGCTACTCCCAAAGGAAGTGTTAAATGATGTAGAACTTTAGAAAAGCATGCCAGATGAGGGAATGGTAAAAAAATAAAAAAGAATCAAGTTATATCATGTACAGGTACAAATTCTCTATGATGAATGTGATCATTATGTATGTCTAAAATGTACCAATAAAATCTGATTTAAAAAAGAAAAAGCAGAAAATACAGTAATACCCATGTTCTTGAGTAGAAAATTTAATTCCAAAGATTTTTCCTAAGTGCACCTATACATATGGTGCGATTGCAAGTCAGTGCAGTGTGTGTAAGCATGTACGTGTGTGGGACAGAGAAATGGGCAGATGAGTTCTTTTACTTTGAAAAACAGACATATACAAGTTCAAAAGCTTCTGCAGCAAATGTGAGGATAGACTAGCCCTATTAGGTGACTGGCATTTCATTACTTAGGAAATTAGAACTGTTCCACCATGCCCAGACCAGCAGAATGGCTGGAGTATAGACCAGGTTGAAAACCAGCCAGCAGCTTGGGGTGTTCGTGGTGGCCCCACTGTGGAGATAGTATCCCCAAATCTTCAGGGAACTTATGATCTTAGACTCAATCTCATTCTTATACCAGATAAATTCTGGAAAAATCAGCAAGCGAAATAGAAAAATAAAGTGAGTCTGAACCCTTCCAGAGGAATGCAGGAGGACCATAAATATTCCTCATCTTACGTATGATGCAAAACCCAGAGAAAGGCTGACAGCACAATCACATGAACTTTGAAGACTGGACTCTCCACAAGCAAGTAGATGAATAATTGAGGAAACATGAACAGTTAATAGCATTTAAAAAGCACCAATTTTCTTATCGATCCTTATAAATCAATAAGGAGAAAAACCATCAACTCAATAGAAGCCTGGGTAAAGTTCAAATGGTGCCAGCTGTTGAGATGTGGATTAGCGGAGCTGTGTGCCAAGATTGTGAGGAGGGGAACAAGACAGGCTGGTGGCTGGAATTGTGCCAGGGGACCAACCATGGAAGACTCTGTACTGGCTGGTTGATCTTTAGTTTTCCAGGACAGCTTCCTTGGAAAGTGTAGCCTTTTCACTGACCTGGGAATCACATCCCTGAAGCTTAGCTCTTATTGGTACTGATGATATGCCAGCCCTGATGACCTTGTCTTAGTTCTCAGAGCAGTGTGTGAGATGACAGATGTTATATGCTCTCTTCTTGCTGGAGGGAACTGAATTCCAGGCTTGCCCAAAGCCAGGGGTAAGGCAGGGTGAAGCAGGGTTTAAACCCAGTCTTCCTGAAGGTGGCCGCTGAGGGGATCTTGAGTCTGGTCATCCTTGGCCAGAGATGTGGGCAGGCTGGCTGGGGTCTAAGGCTGGCCTAGGGTCAGCTGACTGGGACAGAGCTGGTACTCAGAACTGGGGTTGGGGGGCTTCTTGTAGAGCAGCCCCACTTGCTGTCCAGGAGCCGGCATGCCAGGCAGCGGGACAGGCCAGCATCTGCACAGTCCTCGGGACTGCATCTAGTTCTCAGCATGAGGATTAACTAACTGCAAGATGTGGGAGTAGCAGCGGAGTCCCGCTCACTTCAGTGCTCCCTGCTGGATGACACTGAAGGATGTCTTTGGCTCCATTCTGTAGCTTGGCTCCTGTTTTGCTCCCTCCTCAGGACGGAAAATAAGCATTCATGTGCTTGAAATATATTCATAATACACTGGTTTGTGTCTACTATCAAAACTCATAATAAATAGCGAAGGCAGCAGCACAATTGGTAATCAAATGGCTGTTGCCCAGATGTGTCCAAGAGGGGCTCCTCCAGGGCCCTGTCGAGGGTAGCCCCCACCTGGAGTCGGTGCAACTCTTCATTTGCACAGGGAATAAGTTTCACCCTAGAAGGCCCAGCACATCCCTCAGTCACTCCATGTCTCTCCAGCAAAGCCCCCCATCTGTCTTCCCTGTGCTGTCCACTTCTCCCATGGGCCCAGGTGAAGTGTTAAAGTGTCCTTTCCCTGCCAGGCCCACTCCCTGGGTAAAAGCCAAAGTGATTTATACAGCCTTGGGCCACAGCCCCAACCTGACCTCTCCAGTGAACCTCAGCTGTGCTGTCCTCACTCTGACCCGTGCTCCTGGCAGATGTACAAAGTTTGACTAAACTTTTGGACAGGCTCTTCTGAGCCCTCCTCACTCTGGCCTTGACCTTGGGCTCTGTCCTTATCCTGTCCAGTGCAGTTGTAGCAAGAATCTTGCTATGTCCCTTTCCTGAGAATCCCTGATATTTAATGTCCAAGTTCTTGGCCTGCCATCAATAAGAACCTCCTCCTCAAGTTTCTTTTTAGTGCTTTCCTAGCTTATCCTCACTCTGCTTTTCCCTCTAACTCCAGCTGTCTTTGTTGTATTTAAACTTGAGTTCAGCTTTACTGAAGCCTCTGTGCCCTATGGGATAAATGGATTCCATCTTTGTTGCAGGTAAGAAGCGTCCCATTGTATTTCTTTGTAACAGAAGCGGGAACATCCAGGAGGCCCTTTCTGTCATGTCCTCTCTCACTGTGGCTCATGTCTCAGTTCTGGGTGATCTGGGGCATTCCTGGGAAGTGTGTGTGAGCAAGGGCACTGGCTTGAGCCATTGGGCTTCTCTGAGGACTTAATAATCCTCAGGTTCCAGTGGGATCAGGAGCAGGAATTGTGGTGGGGCTGTCAGTGGCAGCAGCTGCTGGTTTAGGGAACTTGTATGAAGGTAACTTGGCCTAAGCTTGTGGGCAGAGAGAGGAAGTGAGCAGGAGGTGCTATGGCCAGGAGGATGCTTTAGAGGCCATGGTTCCTGTCTTCCCCACCACTGTCAGTGCTGAATACAACCTCCCCAGGAGGCTATCCTGCCTTCATCCATTTCACAGGTGGGACACCGTTCCAAGTATCTGGCAACAGAGGAGGGGGAGGGTCAGGTCCTTCTTGGTGACTTCCTTGATGAGTGACTGCCAGTTACTTAACCATCCAACCTGAGTTTCTTCGTCCATATATCGAGGACCCCACTTGAGTCAGGGACACAGCCTAAGGACTCCACCTGAACTGAAAGGCTATGGCCTGGGGGCCCCTTCTGCACTGGGAGCCTGTGACCTGGAAACTCCACATGCACTGAGGGGCGGTGACTTGGAAACCTCATATGTTTTGGGGGCTGTGAGACCAGGCCTCACATATAGTGGGTACTCGGACAATGGACCCCAAGGGATGTTTAGGATAGTTTGGTGCCCAGACCTCTGGGTTTGCCTCTTGGACTCTGACAGCAGTTCTCCTGACCACAGAGACCACTCGCATGGCTCACTTCATTGTTCTCAGCATCGTAAGCATCAACATGGTGTCCGTAGCCACTACTTCCCTTGCATTCAGGATGAAAGAACCCTCAGCTCCTTCCATCCCTCCGCAGGCTGCTTGTGGGAGGTGTGGGCTGTACTATTTTTAGGAGTCTTCTTCGGCAAGGCCTCTTTCTTTCCCTCCTGCTAACAGCCTGGGTATTGAGGGCACTTCCTGTTTTTCTCTGAGCACCAAGACACAGCAGGCAGCTGTTTAAATGCAGGATCAGTCGGCTGTGACAGGATGTACTGATTTAGAGAAAAATGTCACAATTCTACCAACCAAAGCCAGAGACTAAACTGGGCCATGTGCCATGACCTCACCATCTCACAGTGTGAATGTGACAGCCTGTGCTGTGCTGCTGCCCTCTAGGACAGGATCTTCAGGTCAAGGACTCTTGGGTACCTGCTGCTATCAGGCCCCATAGAGGCAATTTGGAAATCAACTGAGTGAATGCAGCGCTCATACTACTGAACCCCAGCATACTTTTGACCCTTGTTGAGGTTTATCTGTGTGCCGTCCCACAGGCAGCTGCAACTGGGGAGCAATGGGAGGAGGGAGATAGCCCAAACTGTCTGCAGGGCCCCACCAAGGTGCTACTTAAACAGTCATGTGCCCAGGAACTGGCTGACTTCTGAAGCTTGTGTGTATGTCCTGAGTGGCACTGATGTCCTCTCCTAGCCCTTGGGTCACTGGCCTGTCTAGTCTTCTCCAGTGGTGGTGGGCAATTAAGCCCTTCCAAGAAGATGGCCAAGGAATTTGGACAGCTTCCTTCTTTCTTGTTTGACCTTTGTACTGTGAGAGGCACCACTGCTACCTTCCATGTGGCCTGGATCCCTGGTCCTCAATGAATGCCTTTCCCCACGTATTTTTTTGGCTCATTTGACAAATGTGTTAGTGCCCTCATAGAATCCATCCTACCCCTGTCTGTGTACATGTGCATACATAGTTAGCATCTTGCTAACACAGAAACCCTGAGGTCTAGCCAACACTTGCAAGGTAATGAAAGATAAATCATGGGATACTTGCTCCTGTGTGATGTGTCAGAGAGCCTGCTCCTTCTAGCTGCACCTCCATGGAACAGTGGCCAGCCTTGTAATAGATGCCTTGGAGTGCTGCGAGTCCCCTGTGGGGACAATGTCTCACACAGGAGGTGGGCAGTATGGTTGGTTGTAGGACGGCTGTGGTGACTGTTTGGTCTGGAGCTGCTGCCCGGGTCTTCTCTCATCTGAAAGGATCAAGGGGTGGGTGTCAGACTAGTCTGGGAATATCTCAAGGATGGCCATGCTTGGTAAGCATCTTGTGTAGGGCAGTCAGGGATTGCCACATACAGTTGCAGGAGGAGGAGAGGAAGCTATGTGGCCAGGCTTCTGTGATCTTCTGGAAATAAGACAGGAGATTAGAGCATAGCAAAACTGGCTGGGGAAGGGATGACGTGGAGTATGACATGCTAATTGCAAAATCCCAGGACACATGTGCAGAACAGTTCCCAAAGCGCTGCATGTGAACTTTTTTGAGAACTCGAGCTGCTTTTCCACAGGATTGCCTAGTTCTGACATCAGCCAGAGGAGTGGATGATACAAGCAGCACAGTTAGCTTTGTCTCTTTTCTATTCTACACCCAGTTAAAAGCGGAAAGATTTATTTAGCTCACAGTTTGTAGAGGTTTCTGTCCATAATTGGCTGGCTCCAAGGTAGGGTGGCATGGTGGAGGAGAACAGCCATGTTGGGCAGAAAGTAGCAAAGCAGCAAGCGGGGGAGACAAAACTCCTTCTGTCATTATATATTGTATCTAGACTGCTGGGATTAGGGCAGTGCCAAACCAATCAGTGGGCTGATTTAGTAATCACATACCTTTAATCCCTGCACCCTTAATCCTAGCATTGAACCATGAGTCAGTCACACATTCTAGATTCCACCACCTCTTGAAAAACTCCCATCTAAAACTGCATGAGGTTTGGGGGGCACATCTAGACACAAACCTTAACCACAGTCCACATTGAGTTTCTGCCACCGTGCTCTTTCTGGTGGGGTGGCCTGCCCTCACGCTGTAGGGTATCTATCATTTCCTGCTTTTGCTTGGGCCAAATTTGCTCTACAGACCCTATTTCCTTTCATACTTTTAAAAAACACTTCGCTACCATTTGTGCTTGTCTTGACCATTTCTTTGTTCAGGTCAGAAAAAGCCTAGAAACCATCTCCAGAAGGAGACTCCAGCACCCCAAAACCTCATAACAAAAATGCTTCTTCAAGCACTGGCTGCTGTCTCCTGTCTGGGCCTTTCTGGGCTGCTGAAGTTCCCTGTGCCACCACCCTGGCCCTGTGCTGCCCTTCTACCCAGATCTTCACAGAATGTCCTCACACTGTTGCTGGCTAGTATGGGTCTTTGTTTTTAGTAATAATGGAAATTAAAACCAAAGTACAAACTTAGAGGGAAAAGCTTTAATTAGAAATTAAGAGAAAATGGTAAGGACTTTAGCTTGAGGATCTGGCAAATATCAGGCTGTCCTTTAACAAAGGAGAATAAGAAAAATAGGAAAGCACTCCAGGATGAATGGCTGGAAGGTGCACTCTGACGAAGGAGTCAGACTGACCTACCCGCAGTGGTGGGAGACTGGCATTTAAGATTCACCTGGCAGGTGGAGTCAGTCCTGGTTTGTAGCACTTGTGGTCTGAGGGGTGATTTTGTTTCTAAGAAATGATCGTTCATAGTGGCTTCCATCATGTGAGGCTCTGCTTTTCCTAGAATTGAGGTGCTCACAGATTTAGGACCATGGCTAGGGACTTTTGGGTGTAGTTGGCTATCCCTGTAAGTCCCTCATCTTGATGTCCTTGATCTTGAGGGGGGATGAGATCATACAAATTTGAGACTAATCAACCTTGTTTTGCGAACTCTTAGACACTCCCTAAGTGATTGATGTTCTTGTATGCAGAACTGAGAGGAAATACAGCCCAAGATTTACAGTAACAAAGGCTACAAAAAGAAGGTCAAATTTTGTTCTGCTTTTAGTTACCTGTTGGGCATCTGTGGGGCCAACTGAAGAGTGGCAGTTTTTAGCCAAAATGGCTTTTGAGTCCCTCACTGTCCCAGAAGGAAACATGAATCATGTTTTAATGAGCGGCTGGCACAAGGCCCAGGATTTTGCCTGTCTCCCATTCCCATAATGCTCTCTGATTATGTCATGACTCTTCAACATCCTCTCTCAGTCCAAGATATAGTTGAATGATGGCATGGATATGACCTTGGCCCCCCCTCCAGCAATGTTCCCCATGTGGGTGCCTCTTCCCCTTGCTCACTAGCACATCTCTGCACAGAGTTTGTTTCTGGAAAGCTGCTTATCACCAAACTCGGAGGATGCATGGGTCCCTTTCTAGCTGATGTCTCCACTAGGGTTCCAAAAAGCCCCAGCCTTCCGGTCCCAGTTGAGACTTGAATCAGTCAAGTTCAGGTGAGAGTTTTTGTCAAGGAGACCCCTTTCCTAAAGGGTGGGAGACTGTCCCTGAGGGTCAGACCTGGCCACGTTAGAGGAAGATCAGACATTTCTAATGTTGACATGTGAACTGTAGCCCCAGCTGGAACCTCTCTACTGAGGTGTCTTATGGTCAGGGTGAGACCATGTTCCCAGCATGCTGACTCAGGCCTAGAAGGGACCAGGGTCAGCATCAGTGTGAGTGACAGGTATGGGGGTGGAAGGTGTGGCTGGGGCCCTGCTTGTCTACTGTCCCATCGTTCATGGCTTTTCTTCCCTGTCTACTTACTGTAGGCAGCTGAATTAGATACGATTAATAGGCAGTCGACCAGGGCTAGGCCCTCAAGGCAGTCAGTGCAGAAGATGAGAACACATCAAAACTGGTTGGAGGTGCATCAGAAGAAGGCAAGACCTTGAGATGAAAGTCACAGTGACCAGATTTACATATTTCCCTAAGAGATAAATGGAAAGTTGAAATTATACTGTAATTGGTACCACCCTTTTGGGACTTCCATAGAGATAGACTATCATCTTAGGAGAGGTGGGCCATCCTCTCCCACCCGCTAAGACTAGGGTTAAGACTACTGAGACTAAAACTAATTGTCTTTAGTTTTAGATCTTGTCTAAGATTATAGATTATCTACTTTTTTTTTTTTCTTTTGCGGTACTGGGGATCGAACTCAGGACCCTACGCTTGCTAGGCAGGCGCTTATTCCACTGAGCTATATCCCCAGCCCTAAGACTATAGATTATCAAGCAAGGTTAATGATGTCATCCATATGCCCTTACTACATGCCCTGCTTCACTATTGGATCAACATTAGCCAAGTGGTTATTATAGTTTGACCTACATTGTATTCACCTTATGACTTTTCCATAGAAAATATTTTTTTGGAAAATGACCTTGATGGCAACTCACCTGGTACCCTTCCTATCTCTCAGGAGCTTTTCCTGTTTCCCATTCCTGCTCCCCAGTTCCCAAGCATGTGTGCCTCATTCTTTTGAGCACCCATGTCCTCTCTTTCTCTATCTCTCCCTCTCTCCTTCCTTCTTTCTCTCAGTGAATCTTTCCCCCTCTTAACTTTCATTGTTCTTTGGAATTCATAGATTGATTTCAGGGAACAGAACCAATACATCAGGTTGGGAGTTCTATCACTCCCATATCACCCCCACCACTTGGCCAGCAGGGAGAAGGGACGGGCCCCTGCCCGTGTCAGCACCTTCTGGGGGCCACTGGCCTATGGCTGACATGTGTAATGGCCTAAGTACCCAACTGCTTGCTAGACTGACCCCATGCTTGACCCCCGATTCACCTCAAACAGCTAAAGTCCATGTACAGTAACATAATTATTGTTTAAAGGTTCCCTGTTCTTTCTCGGAAAGAATTCAAAGAACATTGCCCGTCCCTGCCAGAAACAGGACAGTTACCCAAGCGTAACGTCCCTGCTACACCTGTGTATTCATTGTGGTTTTTGTCTTTATAAGCCCTGCATACAATGGGCTTGGGGCTCTCACTTCTCAGCCTTGAAACAGAGGCGTGAGTAGGGGCCGTTGGGCTCAACTATTAAAAGCGCTACTAAATTCTAATTTGGCTGTTTGGGAGTTTATTGTTCTCGGACCCGTCTCACATGTCTGTCATCTGCTGCTCTTCCTCATACTTTACTCAAAGGTGTGGGGTCTGCCTGAGCCCCATCCATATTCAACCCCAGGAGACAGATGTATCTCCCACTCCTAGCTGGGCTGCTGTGTGGGTGGAGAGGGTCATGGACAGAATGTGCCCTGAGGTTGGGCATCGAGTCCTGGCATGTGGCTACCTGACCCTCTGCCAGGAGGAGTCGCTGCCTAACCACCAGGTCTGGGTCACCAGCCTAGCCTCACAGGCAACAATCCTTCCTCTTGGGTCCCTGCTCCATTTGTGATTTAGGGAGATGTTTTGACCTCTTGCTGCAGGAAAGGGCTCCCCACAGAATCACAGCATGTGAGATCTCAAGGGAGGTGCCTTCCTGGGAGGACACATGATCTAGACTGATATCATTCTTGTCATGATTGCTGCTCCCTGGAAAGTGATTGGAGGCCCTGGACTGAGCCACACTCTCAGGGATGCCTCAAATGGCCCCTTAAAAGGAAGACTAACAACAAAGTGGAAACAACAAAGCCAACTGGAACCTTAGGACCAGATTAGCTCAGAAGACAGAGAGACAAGTGTCAGGTAGTGACCTCCGACTTGGGTCCAGAGCTTTTATTCTTAAGCTTCTAAGAAAGGTAGGACAGGTGATGTAACCAGTCAATGATGTTAGCAAATCTCTTGGAAGATTTGGAACTGTTTTAACTGAGGTTGGCTTAAATTACAAAGGCTCACGGAGGAATAGTGGGGGGCGAAAGTTACATGAAGGCAAGCCATAAATATCAGAGTTGCTGCACAAAGCTAAACAGGCTGAAAACCTATTCCTGGGCTGCCCCAGAAGGACCACCCAGCCTAGTCGAAGAAGCCTTCACCATCTGTTTTCCTGAGGACAATGGGCTGAGCGTGTAAGATAATGTGCCAACGTGAAGGTATGGGTGTGGCATGTGTGAGTCACGTGCACATCCCAGCCAGCAAGCTCCTTCCTGTCTACACAGTCATCACGGCTGCACTTGAAAGCTTTGTGTGACAAGTATGTGCTTCAAAGGAAGACGCTGAGAAGCCAGAACAGGACCGGGATCCCTGACGAAGTCTTCTGAGGGGATCAGCCCTGTTCCTCAGGAAGCGTCTTGGACAGGTAACTAGGAGGCGCACTGTGAATATGAGCATCTCCTCTATGAACTGGAAAATCAGAGTAGAGCTCCTGCGTTAAGTTTAAATTAATGCCATCAACAGGGTCTTGGAAAAAAGGTGGCCCAGTCCTGGTGCTAACTCCCTAGTGGTCTTGTTATTGCAATCTAAGGGAACCTATTACTTGCTGAAATATTCATAGAAGAATGAAAAATTAAGCATTAGTAATTTGCTCTGTATTTATTATTTATTAAGCTTATTTTTCTTTTAGTGAGGAACTTCCAATCATTTCCAAGACCAAAAAATGGGTAAGAATAATATCCTTTGTATTTGAGTTATAGAAATTAACATTTAAAATGACGTCTCTGTCCAAAGTGAAAACTGAATAAAAATGTTTACAAATGCAGATTGATTGAAAATGAAAAATTTAAAAGCTTTTTGTTATTCATCTTATGAATGTACATTTTGTTCAAATAACTCTCCAAAGTTGATTCCGAGTCTGCTTTGCACCTGGGGTTTTACTGTACAGTGGCCTCCCTCCCTGGGTTTGCTAATTGGTCATCTCTTCCCACTCTTCATCAGTGTAAAGTGCTCCTGGGGAGCAGCCTCTCAGGTATAGGGAGGGGCAGTGCTGTCACCTACAAGGAGACCCAGATGCCTGGGGGGTAGACCTGCCCTGCACACTCATGGTTGCCAGGCTGTGCCCAAGAGCATCTCCCATACCACAGGCTCAGAGAACATTGACCTGATTTTATAGTCAGCAGAAAGAATTAGCCATAAGGAACTGTGACCCATGGGACATTTGTCTCCTGGGGGGGGCAGCAAGAAATGACAAACTGAGGGGCTTGAAACAACACATTTACTTTCTCACACATCTGGGGATTAAAACGTCTGAAATCAAGATATTGAGTGCTCTGGGGGAGGGTTCTTACCTGGCCACCAGTCTGGGGCTCTTGTGGATGCATCAGCCTAGTCTGTGCCTCTGTCTTTGCAAGCCTCTCTCCTCGTGGGTCCCTTTGAGCCTCAGATCTCCTTTTCCTGTGCTTAATGAGGATATCAGTCACTGACAGTCCTAGAGCCATGCACATGGGATGGAGAAAGATGTAACAGTCAGAGAGCAGAATGCTAAGGTAAGTAGTGCAGGGCCAGTCCTAAATTCAGTATGATCTGACCTTGAGACCCTTCACTTATTTACATCTGCAAAAAGCCTATTTCCAGTAAGTTGTATTCACAGGGTGCAGGGTTAACACTTGGACCATATTTCTGGGAGTCACAATTCAATCATTACACCTGATGCTAACATGCTCAGAGGAGCATAAACTTCCAAGTTGCTGAGTGTCATTTTATTCAGGGCGACAGGTCCCGAGAACAAGGTGCCCGTGGATGTAAAGAAAAGAGAGGCAAGTAAAACAAGAGAGGCAAAAGTGTGGGATCAGGGGGCTCACAGCTTCTGGACTGCAGCCTTGATTACCAATTTCAGTAACCTTTTATTGAGCCAGAACCAAAGGCATAGCTAGTATTTAAAGGATTATTCTTCTCCAATTCTGAGTCTACTGCTGCTGGCAACAGTCCTTATGTGGGCCTCCCACGCTCAGCAGCATGCTTACTCAGTTCAGCTGGGGGTTATAAGTTGATCACCAGTTATCAATCCACTACATTCCACCCCTAGTCAACTTGGTAATCATATACATTTCCTTAATCCATGGTCTCTAGTGGCAGATTAGTGAAAAATTTTACATGTTTTAGTACACTTACACTAATATAAAAAAGTCTGGTGCTCTACCGACTGAGCTATCCGGGCTGTATAATGGAGTCTTATCTTTAGAAACCCTGACAAACAATAAATAAATCATTGTGTGTCCTCAGTGCTTTCTAATCAAAGAATGTCCTTCTCCACAGCTGAGGACTTAATCCAAGCTTTGTTTCATAATTTTGGTAAGAAGGAGACTAGAATGACCTCAAAGGAGTGCTGGAAATATTAACAAGATGCTGATATGAGCCCAGGTCCCCAGAGGTGTCCCAATATCCACGTTTGCAGCCACAAGTGGGAGGAGACAGGGGGAACCCTCCCACCTCTGCCTTTAACAGACCACACACACCCCCAGGAGCCAAGCTTGACCATTTTGCTTTCTGAGCCCATATCCCTGAAGTCATTCACCAGGCAGCCAGCTAGCTCCACTGAGAGGACCAACTTCACAGAAAAGTCAAAAAAGAGTCCTAGCTTCAAGCTCTCCCATATTTCCCCACTCCCAAAGATAATACTGGTGCTAGACCAACTATACAGGATAATGTTCATGGTTTCTACATTCACTAACAGGCAGTTTAGGAAAAAGCAAGAAAAGATATAGAAAACAGCCATGAATATAGTCATTAATTATGATTGCATTGTGAGACTGTCACCCGTATGGCCTCAGGTCCAGCCGCACTGAGTCAGGGGTATATCGAGGGTATCTAGGGGTGCAACCCTTCTCCCTTTTCCCATATAGCTGGCTGTGGTGGCAGGTGATGCCTGAAACATAAGCTTTCTCTTGTGTAGGTTGCAGCCTCAAACCCCAGCTGTGCACAGATGACACCAGAAGGACTTCAAACATGCAGCACTGATGAATGGTTGGAGGTTCTAGTTCAACAGGTCTGAGGAAGAGTTATAATGATTTTTAAAAATTCACTATTTCTATATAATTTCAAACAAGCATAAAAGTTGTAATAATAGTATAAGAAATTACCATTATATCCTCTATAAAAATTTACCACCTGTAGATCATCTGTACCACTTGCTTTAGCATTCTGGTCTCCTGCTGTTAATTCTTTCTCCATCATGCATGCAAGTATATTTCCTCAAATCACTGTGAGAACAGATTGAAAGCTAAAAACATTGTGCCAATTTATTGCTAAATATTTCAGTGAGCATTTCTCAACAAGGACAAGTACTTTCATAACCACAGAGTGTTTATTAAAATCAGAAAAATTAGTACAAATAAAATATTTGATGCAGAGTCGAGGCTCATATTTCATCAGTTGTGCCAAAGTGTGCCTTACAGCTTTCTCCCCTTACATCTGGAATTTAATCTAAGATCTCATGACCTATTTTATTTTCATATGCCAAGTCTTTTATCTTGAACAATTTTTAACCCTACTTTGTATTTCTGGACTTTGAAAATTTTACAAAGTACAGGTCAACTATATCATAGAACGACCTTTAATTTTGACTGACATTCAGATTTTCCATTTCATTCTTTGATGGTATTGGTAAACTGTATTTTTAAGGCATTTTGCATTTCCTCTTATTTATTGGCATAAAATTATTCACTGTATCTCCTGATTTCTTTTTAAGGACTATAGGATCTTTATACTTCTTTTTTTATTTGTGACATTGGTAACTTATGCCTTCCCTTTTTATCCTTGTTCATTTTATAGAGGTATGTCAAGATTGTATCACTCTTTTTAAAGAAATAAATTCTGAACTGGTCAATTCGCTTTTAAAATTTTCTATGCAATTAATTTAGATTTTATTTTCATTATTTCCTTAATTCTACTCATTTAAATTTATTCATAGTTTTACAGCTGACTGTAGAAGTTTGGGTATTGATGTGATGGTAAATTTTATTGATGTGATGATGTCCACTTGCCTGGATTAAGGGATACCTAGAGAGTTGGGTCTCTGTGAAGGTGTCTGCACAAGAGATGAGCATTTGAATCCCTAGAGTGAGTGAAGAAAATCTGCCCTCTCCAGAGAGGGCAGGCATCTACCAGTTGACAGAACACAAGATGGAGAAAGAGAGAATCTGGTGAATTCTATCTTCTTTCTGAGCTAGAACCCCCACCTCCTTCTACTCTCTATCTCATTGTTGGTGGTTTTCACACCTCTAGCCTTAGACCAAATCATCATATCTGCTGGCCACCCTTGTATACTGGCTCCTCAGACAGCCAATCCTGGGACTTCTCAGCCTCCATTCATATGTGAGCCAATTCCTAGACTGACTATCTGTCTGTCTGTCTATCTATCTATCCATCCATCCATCCATCCATCTATCTATCCATCTATACTTTAACTAACCCATCTACCCAATAGTTATAGTTCTTTGGAGAACCCTGAGTAACACTGATTGCTTCTGAAGTTTTATTCTTTAAAGTAATCCAAGTAAAATGAAATATAAGAAGAATTTGTTGTGTGTTCGCTATCAGTTTGAAACATTTTATACTTTCTCATTATTTTATTTTTCACTCATGTCTTGGTTACTTTTTTCTCATTGCTGAGACAAAATACTTGATGTCCAAAATTAAGAAAGGAAAGGTTTATTTAGCTCACAGTTTGTGGAGGTTTCAGTCCCAACTTGGCTGGCTCCAAGGCAGAGTGGCATATGACAAAGAGCAACAGTTCATGGCAGTGAAGAACAACAAAATCAGCAAGAGCATAAAGGGAGGAGCAGCAGCACACAAGCCTCTCTCCCTCCCTTATACTGTATGCAGTCTACCCACCCTGCTATACTCAATGCAGGGTGGATATAGCACTTATACCCACAATCCCAGCACTCACACCCATAATCCCAATGGACCATGAGTGTAGGACTCACACTCATAATCCCTGGACAATAAAAGACTCTAGATCATGAGATGCTTCTGGGCCCTATATGCTCCCTGAGCTGCCTGAGGACACTGGACCAGGCAGTCCATGATCTGCTGCCATCACAGTTCATGGCTGAACTCAGAAAGCCAGGTACAAGCTATCAACTTCTTGGGAACAATAGACCAAGCAGTCTGTGATCCTGCCGCCATTGCAGTCTGTGTCTAGGTCCTGTGTGTTTCCTAAGCTGCCTGGGGTTGCTGGACAAGGTAGTCCATGATCCACTGACACTGTGGGTCCTATACATGCCCTGACCTGCCCAGAGACACTGGACCAGGTGGGGCATCATCTTGCCACTATTGTAGTCCTCAACTGGGTCCTGAATGCCCCTTCAATGCCTGAGGACACTGGACCAAGTGGTCTGCAATCTACTGCCATCATAGTTCACGTCTGAGACCTGAGAGAACTGGGTACACTCCACCACCTGCCTGGTGACCCTGCACTGAGCAGCCCATCTCTGGCCACTGAGGGGCAAGTCTGACCCCCAGGAAGACTACAGCTGCTAGGGACCTTTGGTGAGATGCCAGGAAAGAGTGAGACTGGGCACTCTACCTCTGGTATAAAAAATGACAAGACAAAGGACCAAAATGCAAATCTCAGAACTCCACCCCACTCAGAACAAGTCCAGGAGACATTGACATAGGAGAACTTGGTAATCACACACCAGAAATCACTGCAATGATTACAATAGAAGTAAAGAAACAACTCCATTGGGCCATAGAAGAAATCAGATTAGAAATAATCTCTCAGGTAAAAAATAAAATGACAACAATAATGAAAGAATTGCTCGGCATATCTAAAGAAAATATATATAAAAACAGATGAACATAGGAAACAGGTGGAAACATTAAATGAACAGTATAGGAAAGAACTAGAATGCACAAAACAGATTCAAAGAGATATCCAGGAAATCAAAACTTTCATCAAAAGCTAGTAAAACCACTTGAATTAAGCTGAAGATAGAATTTCAGATTTTTAATATAGCATTGCAGCTAATGATTATGAAAGGAAGGATCTTGTACAATTAACAAGGAACCCAGAAATATCAATTCAACAGCTGGAAGATGATGCAAAGAGAAATAACGTAAGACTAATAGGTGTCAATGAAACAGCAGGAGGCAACACAAATGACATAAAAAGAATACTTGCATAAGTAATAGCAGAAAATTTTCCAAGCTTGGAAAAAGAATTTGACATAAGTTAAGTGAGGCACATAGAATTCCACCTAGTCATACCAAAATAAAACTACACCATATAATCAAGATCCCAGAAATCCACAAAAGAACAGAATATTAAAAGCCATTAGAGAAAAGAAACAGATCACCTATAAAGGAAAACCCATCAGAATCACGGCAGATTTCTCAACACAAACCATCCAGTTGAGACACCGACCTGGCTCGGCAATGGCCAGTTGCTACCGCTACCAGGCGATAGCCAAAATCCCAAACAGAAGCGATTACAAAGCCAAATTATGAAGCTGATTAGCCTTCAGCTAAAGGCTTATCTTCGCCTCCGCAGGCACTCTTGTAACTATTTTCAACGATTATTGTCTTTTTTCTATTTACCAGGGACATATCTGAAACAGTACTCACACTCAAGTCACTACCTTCTTCGTGAATTAATAAAACCTGGGTTTGGCGGATGGGAAGATGGTGACCAGGTGAGCAGCAAGGGAGCGATCCTCCTTAATAAACACCACCAGCTCAAGACAGACTTGGTGAGCGTGAATGCCGGGAACTCGGCTGGGAAGTTCAAACTGCGTGTATTTCTCTGAGATGCCGGGGGAGATGTGGTAGGGCGGACCAGGCTGCCGGGGCGAGACGTGGGAAAGCCCCAGACACTGGGAGCCAGGGACGATCCGTGCGGGGAGGAAGCTTGACTCGGTCCAAGCGCCGTGGGAGCGCAGCCGGCTCGGTCCCTCCGGCCTCCCGAGCCGGTGCAGCCCCCCGGCGACTCCCGACAGGGATCGGCTTATTAGCGGCGGAGACGCCCGGCAATCCAACGTTTCGCGCGTGTCGGGCGGGCCGCGCGGAGGGCCCCAAATGCCGGGAGCGGGGAGGAAGATTTGCTGGGTCCTAACGCCCTGAGAACACGGACAGCTTGGTCCCTCCCGCCTCCCGACCCGGCGCAGCTCTCCGGCGACTCCCGACAGAGATCGGCTCTCTGGCGGCGGCGACGCCCAGCGGTCCCACGTTTCGCGCGCATTGGGCGGGCTGCGCAGAAAGCCCCAAAGGATAGACTGGCACCTTGGAACCTTCATGCCTGCAGGGACTCCAAAAACTGGTGAGATATTGGCGCTCGCGACAAGATCACTGAGTGGGGGAGGAGATCCATCCCTATACCTGCAGGGAACCCTGGGAGGGCGGGGAAGCGGTTTTACACACCTCACCCAGGTCACTAGGTAGGGAGTATCTAACCAATATCTGTACAGCCTTTTAAGCGGAACTCTCAGCAGAAAGCTTAAGGGACATTCTCCCAAAGACAAGGAATCATTGGAGCAGCCTTTGCAGCTGACCTCCGCCTGCTGAACTGCCTTTGGAATTTATAGCTCCACATTTTGAATCTGATACCCAAAAATGGGAAAACAGAGGAGCAAAACGCAGTCTCAAAACTCAACCCCACCGATCCGGGGAAGATGGCGACCAGGTGAGCAGCAAGGGAGCGAACCTCCTTAATAAACACCACCAGCTCGAGACAGACTTGGCGAGCGTGAATGCCGGGACCTCGGCTGGGAAGTTTAAACTGGGCGTATTTCTCTGAGATGCCGGGGGAGATGTGGTAGGGTGGACCAGGCTGCCGGGGCGAGACGTGGGAAAGCCCCA